>ML179826.1:0-19287 GCA_004369135.1 Dendrothele bispora CBS 962.96 | reverse complement strand
GGTGTCATCGTTGCTTCACTGCACCTTGTACGCGGAAGAGACACGAAGGGACTTGCAAAAATGCTTTAAATTAATATGGGATCGACGCCCTTCATTGACCAGAGGCTGAACTACGCTCTTAGGGTGTCAAGTTGTGGAAGAGATACTTTGTAATTAGCGACTCGGAGTTTTGATGATCAATTGAGCAACCCGATTATCTCAACACAGGGTCTCATTTATCCAGGGACTTGCAAAACAGGGATCTACCGAACGACAACTTGACTTTCTTGTGCCAATACTCACAATGAAAGTTTGACGCTCCTCTATCAGGAACTTCGATAGATACAAATAAAGAACCAGTTAACCATGTCTCATTCTATACCATTAATAAAGTTCGAGTCTGTTTATAAATGCAATTCCAGAATGTGAACTGGTAAGTAGTTAATTTCTCCTATATAAGTACATACCTATCATAATAGCTGAGACTCATTCTGTAAGTTTTGAACCTATAGCTCACTGGAGGCACTGCTCAAAAAAAAAAAGATTTTATTGCAGAAGAGTTGTTCATTAGGATCATTGCATTCAGCTATTGGTCCAGTATAAAAGAATATTATAGTTGTGTACACCAATAGGGTAGTTCAATCGTCCGTTTTCGCGCGGTTTAGAACCTCGTTTTAAAAACCGTTTTCCCGGCATCTCGTCATTTTTGCCGCTGAGGCAACTCGAAATGATAGTCGGACTTTGAATTCTTATAGTCACCTGTCGCCTGATGACACGTACTTTTTAACTTACCTCTTCCACTATGCCTAACTACGAAAGCTCCCAAGTTCTTGACCTAAAGCTGCAAGTTGCTAAGGCCCAAGGGCTCTCGGACAATTCTCCCAAGGTTCTGGAACTCAAGCTCAAGTTGAACCAAGCAAGAGACCGTGAAGCCAAGACCAAGAAGCACACAAAGCCAAAGAAGAACAGCGAGAATGAGGATACATCTGGTTCCACAAGGACCACGATTATCAGGTTTGTGTATAAATTATTTACTACTGACCACTCAAATAAAATAAAGTGCAGATGGACTGATAAAGCAAATCACCATATGACGGATTCCCTCCTCGGCTTTATAGAAGACTCTGCGTCCTACCGGCAAGCATATGGATTTTCTCGAGGAAACCACCCTTCTTCCACCAACAACAGTGGAGGCAAGCGACAACAAGACTTCGACCAAGAACTTGCAACCAAGCTTTTTCTCGACATAGACATTGCAAAGTCCGACAAGTACAAGGAATTTTCGCTAGAAGGCTTGGGCACCTCTGTTCGTAACCGAATCAATTCGTGCGTTGATCATTTTCTTCCTCTTTTCCCCGATGTTCCCATACCCCATGTCTAGCATGAAGAAGAGCTACCGACAACATAATCAGACTCTTGGTGCGACAGGACATGGACTTGTTACTGGTGGGCAGGAGCAGGACATCAGGGAGGGATCTGAGATTGCTAATGCATGGGGTAATGTACATGTTTACTATGTTTTTTTGTCCCTAACGAGCAAACAGATGCGGTCAAGTCGTTGTTCCCATGGTATGTCCGCATGGCTTCGTTGATAGGCGGGAGCCCCATTGTAGATCGATCTGCTGTCGCCAACAGCACAACAATGGTCGATCTCTCTGTGTTGAGGGATAACGAGGATGACATTGAGCAACCACTTGCGCAGGTGTGTCATTCATCTATATTCCGAGTTTGGTCTCTCACGATATTCCAGGAATCCATGTCGCTCAACAACAACGACAACTTGACCGGCTGGAACATCGAGAACCCCGACTATGACCTGCCGGATGACATCGAAGACTCGGGACTTGACAGCTCATCCCAGATCGAACCACCCTCTCCTTCTCGTGACCCTGTAATTGATCCGTGCTTGATGCAAGACCCTATGCAGACTCTTCCTGACCCTGCTATCGCAAAAACCACTGTTGGACCCAGTACTACCGTTTCCAAGCCCGATAACATGGCCAACTCCAACGTGAACCGGACTCGGTCTGCAAGTGATCCTTCCCACTCTTCCTCCTCCACGGAACCCGCTCCGAAGAAACGCAAGCTCACCATGCAAGAGACCCTCCAAGAGACTATCGCCAGCTCTCGTCAAAGTTTCTTGCAAGCTCAAGAACTCAAGCAGAAAACCCGTCTCGAGGTCGAGGAGCGTAAACTTGCCTTTGCCCGAGAGCAGGAGAAGAACCGACAGGATGCTCAATTCAGAGAGCTTGAGGATCGCAAGGCTGCCCGTGAGCATGAGCACATCATGATGATGCACCAGCTAGAGCTCGAGCGTTTGCGTCACGGTCTTGTGCCTCAGTAGGAATTTTCTATTGTCATCACTTCGTCTCTATTGCATATCGATATCCAATTGTACAAATAGACTTCGCTTCAGCTGTTCCCGCTTTAGTTTCCCTTCCCATAGCTCGACTTCTTCATCATCCTGCCTGTCTTCCATGTTGTTATCGTTTTCTCGTGCTTGTTCCCTCATCAGATTTTCTCTTCGTACCTCCTGCATTCCCCGTAATAGAAAGGTGTCCTTCTCTATGGTGATTCCCCTTTCATGGTCTATCGCAAAGTTGTGTAATACTATAGCAGTTATAACCCATAGAGAAGCAAATTGAATACTCAGTTGGTTGTTAATCCGTAGTCGAAGACCTCTAAGCGAGCTAAATCTACCCTTGAGAAAGCCGACACCATGTTCTGATCTGATACGAATCTTCGAAACCCAGTAATTGTATTCGTTATTATTTGCCTCATCCTTTTCAGGTCTGTATGCGGAGTGTCACATATGTGAGTAGTGCAAGAAATGAATGAATACATACGCTTTGTAGGGTGCTTGACACCAGATCCGCAAGGGATAGGCCGAGTCTGCCCATACCCATTCCCCACGTTGCAATAACCTTTCATGGTTCTGAAATACATATGTATCTTTCCATGCGGTTGCATCATGTTGGCTGCCAGGTAGACCGACTGCATAATCAACGATACGGAGATCTGGTGTGTTGATAAGCTGACAGAAACTCAGACTTCATCATCTAGTAAAAAAAAGCTGAACACGTACCTGTAGGTTCATAGAGTAATTACTCTTCCGGTCATACCAGGTGTTCCCAAAAAATGCAGGGCGAGAATAGAGAGGAATTAGTGTTCCATCCACCATCAACCAACCCGGTCGCCAAGCTGGACATGAGTTCTCCTCTACCCAATCCATTGCATGCTTCTTTACTTCGTCATCTGGCCATGCCATCACAGATCTCCGGAATGGTTCTCGGCAGACAGCTTCCATCACACGCCGAGTGAATAACCTCACTGTACCATATCCAATGCCAGCCCACAAAGCCACCTTGACTGTACTTGCTGCGTTACCGTAATGGCCGAGCCTGTAAAGTGCAACTGCGAGTTGATAAGCGACAGGACTGTGATCACCGGTAAAGACCTCATCATGCTCAATTGCAGATACGAGCGCATCAAAAGCATTGGGTGACATGCGAACAAATGAATTGAATATCTCCGGACGATCACGTTTGTATGTATTGAGGAGAAGGTTGAGGTTATGGCTTGTCTTGAGAATAGCTCGGCGTTCTACAGTGTATCGGCTGGCATAAAGCCCAGCAAGAGCTTCCAGAAGGACAGTAGACAGTGGATCATTTAGTTCTTCATCATCATCTTCATCCTCTAACCCATCTTCTTCATCCTCCATAAGATCTTCCATGAGTTCCCCCTCTGTTTCCACTAATAACTGAACCAAGATGGCCTGGAATAGCTCATCTGTGAGAATCTGACGGTCTGTGCGACGGGGCATGACAAGTTTGGTGAGGGTATATGATGTATGGTATGTCTCTAGAAGCACGCACAGTCATTGATGTGTCGGCAGGATCGGCAACCGGCACAATGACAATGAAAACTAGACTTTAAATAAACCCTTAAACCGCGCGAAAACGAGCGGTTGAACTACCCTAATGTTATATCTGCTCATGTGAGACACGATAATGTTCATGTGTAGGCCGCCGAGTAAGTGTGTCGGCATACCTCTCCACATCTCTTCGATAATGCCGACTTCCCAGACCCTGGAGATCAGCATTTGGCTCTCTACCACGACCAGCTTCCAGACACGAAAAACACTGAAAGCTTCAACCCAGATCATAGGTATCCGCTCCAGGGTCCGTTCGAATGGTCCGAACGTCATAGCTGTGGTTTACCATCTTATAACCATCATTATGATTACCGTGGTAAACACGAACCCAGCCCGAGTGCCACTCAAAACACGCAGTCACTCTCCCTTTTTTCTTCGGACCAGTCTGTTTATTTTGAAGGCATACATTCATCGACAGACCCTTCGTCTGCCATTGACTCTTTGAATTCCACTGCTGCACAGGCGGGTGCCGATCTGTCTGGCGGTGATTGGAAGGAATATGTGTCTACTCCGGCAACTATCGAGGCCGCTAATAGGAGACGCAAATTGAGGAATAAAAGGCTTTTCTTTTGCCCCCACTGCGGCAGGAACTTCACCGCCAACCACAACCTTAAGCGTATGTGGCAATATCTTTTTTATCTGCCATTCGGAAAATCTAATTACGAAGTGACAGTCCATGTCGATTCACACTTTGGGATCAGAAAGTACCCTTGCAAATGGTGTCATCGTTGCTTCACTGCACCTTGTACGCGGAAGAGACACGAAGGGACTTGCAAAAATGCTTTAAATTAATATGGGATCGACGCCCTTCATCGACCAGATGCTGAACTTCGCTCTTAGGGGTGTCAAGTTGTGGAAGAGATACTTTGTAATTAGCGAGCTTTGATGATCAATTGAGCAACCCGATTATCTCAACACAGGGTCTCATTTATTCAGGGACTTGCAAAACAGGGATCTACCGAACGACAATTTGACCTTCATGTGCCAATACTCACCATGAAAGTTTGACGCTCCTCTATCAGAAACTTCGATAGGTACAAATAAAGAACCAGTCAACCACTTTTCATTCTACACCATTAATAAGGGTTCAAGTGTATATAAATGCAATTCCAGAATGTGAACTGGTAAGTAGTTAATTTCTCCTATATAAGTACATACCTATCATAATAGTTGAGACTCATTCTGTAAGTTTTGATCCTATAGCTCACTGGAGGAATTGCTCAAAAAAATGATTTTATTGCAGAAGAGTCGTTCATTAGGATCATTGCATTCAGCTACCAGTCAGGTATAAAAGAATCGAAAGAACATTAGAGTTGTGTACACCATTTTGCTAATGTTGAATCTGCTATGAATTCCTCATTTTAAAAAATAATGATATGATAGTGTTCAGATGTCCAATTAGCTATGACAAGTTTCCATTGACAAATATACTCAACTTCCCATCAGATAGGCCGCCGAGTAAGTGTGTCGGCATACCTCAACCTTGGTCTCGGTGCGGGTTGTCATCTGACTTGGATGAAAAGAAGGTCTAGTAGCAAACACAATAACTTTCCGACCCACACGCCTTTCTGGAAAACCTGCACCAGGCCAAGGTGAGCACTCATTCACTGCATAACTCTCTCTGTACTGACAAAGCTATAAGTACCAACTCACTCATCTTGAAAGGACCTCGTAATTCTGCCCTCCTCACGTGAGTAATGTGCCGGAGGAATGTAAATGTCTACCTCTGTGGGAGGACGTCATCCCCCTCCATTACCTACTGTCCGCTGATTGGCTCTGCGAATTCTGAGCCAAGAAGGCAATGTCATCACTGCACTACAAGCTATACACTCGTTAACCAATGGTGTAGCTCTTCCCACTGCAGTTTCTTACGAGGAACACTTCAGAATCCTTCTCATTGATTTTTGACACCATACCTTATCTCCTGGCTATTCAGGTGTCGCATCAGTGTCAAAGTTGGTTGAGCCGCCTCGAGATTGCAAACCATCATTGGTGCAAGAAAATTATCCCTTCATCTCCAGACCCATATTGTAACGTATACATATGTGATTCGCTTCCCTTCTATTTCTTTTTGTCTCAAGTACGACTCTGCTTTGCTTATCTATTCATCTTATCTCATTGTAAATCCGGCTGTATCCTGAATGGGTCCCCCTTGCCGGTTCCTCCTCCTCCTCCCCGGTATTCTTTGTTCTATACTGGCTTGTGACTTTTTTCAAAAGGCCATTTGACTCTATCTATTCATGCTTATTTCTCTTTTCCTTTTAGCTCGCTTGTTTACTTGCTGAGCTTGTAATAGTTATCGTCATACATATATTTCTTCAATGACTCCTACAAGTATAATCCATTATAAGTATCCACGTCACACGAACAATAGAATGGGCCGCGTATCGATCATCGTAACTTGGAAAGACCATGCCAATGGAGACGATACGGCAAAGGACCATTTATTGACATTCTGCGTTATCTAAAGAGAACATCATAGTCATGCAATCCTGGGCTTTTCATGGAAGAAGAGCCATATAAGTTACGATCATTATTGTAAGTGGGTAGTGGAGGATGTCAGCTATGATCACAACACAAATGACAGGAAAAGGTATCGTATATGCATGAATGACATTGACAACCTGCACCTTTGCAAGAGCTGTGGTCTTCGAGGATGAATCTATAACACACGAGATTGAAGTCTAACTCGCCATTGAGGAGTTATTAGTTACAGACTGAAGAAATTTTTTACTGCAAGCTGAGAAGGACTCACGATCAACCATCGACAAAAGCTTTTTGTCCCTTCAAGCATAAAGGCCTCGAGATACTGAATTATCGGTACTTACCGTCCTGGTTCGTAAAACCGGCGGATATACGAGCTCGAATGCTATCATCATCAGAAGCTAGTCAGAATAGAGCATAAAACACGTCGATAAGGAATGGCCATGAGAAGGCAGGTACTATTGTGGCTTGGAAAGAAAGAACTCGAGGAACCTGATCCTATTTCTTAACGCCGAGTCCAATCCATATATTACGATGAACGTGAGGCCGTGCTAGTGATGAATGTTTGATCGTTTTTAAGTGCGAAACGACATTGATGTATAGATAGTATGCTTCTCGGGAGTTCTAGTGCCAAATTGAAAGTGAGAGCATTGGTACTTGTGTATAGAGAAGGGAACTCACGCTCTAAGCACGATATTTATGCTGATTCGGAAAATAGCTGCGGACGAGAACAAGGTCAGGCTGAGCGTGAGAATCTGACTCGGACCAATTTCAACCACGTGCGAGATCTGATATCAGAAAGCGATTATCGGATTACTGTCCGAATCTCTCTTCTTTCATACCTACGCTCGAGGATTCATATTCGTTCAACGTTCAAGAGTAAGTACTGAATTTTGTTCTACATATCATATTTTTCTTGGCCGACACTGCAATTTCAGGGTGAGCTCGATAATTCGTTGTCAAGCTCCAATGATACATCATCGACATCATACAGCCCTGCGCCGCATTTCGAGGGTCTGGTCATTACATGCATTACAAGTGACTTTAGAACCGGAAAGGCTTAGCATGGCTTAGCACCTCGAGAGTTCTCGAGACCAAGGTTCTTGGTCGTAAAACCGCTCCGAAGGCAACACAAAAAAACTTCGGATTGATCCAATGGTCGCGGAGATTGTGGTCTGCGTGAAACGCAGCCAATGACGACAGACTTGTTCACATCTTATCGAGCTTGCCGAGGGAAGCCGAAGTGATTTTCATGGAATTATAGCGAATAGCCTTGGCGTACTACATATGTAGTTGATATGATGATCGCTTTTAAAGACTCCACCACTCCACGCCGGCCGCATAAATTTTTCTCCTTCTTACCATTTCATTCACGTTGTCTACACACGCACGCTCCTTCAAAGCTGTTGCTTTTGCCAGCTCACGACCCTCTTCCTTACCTTCTTCCCTTCCCTTCCTTTGATCATAACACCCTCAAGACTTAGACCAACTTGTACGAACGACCCCCACAACACGCCAATCTCACGCTCATATGTCCTCACCGAACCATATCCGAACATACTTCACCTATGTTGTCCTACTTTGCCTCGCACTAGGTTTTCTATCATGTATATCCGCCCATAACACTACTTCCCATCGGAGATTAGCACCTCGAGACTCGTTCACAACCTTCTCTAATCCCGACAACAATGAGGGCGAGGTACGCAGTCCTAAGTCTGAAAATTTCCCGAGTCTGCCGGTTACTCATGATTAATGACGACTTGACTTATCTCACTTCCCCTCCTGAAACACATGCGAAAATCTACCTGTCCTCTATACATTCATGCACCACCGTTTCTCCCCATTTTTCTTCTACATCTAGGACCACAAAAACCTCGAAGCCCCTAACGGTGCACGTATCAAAGACTTCCCAATCGGAGACGGCGGCGAGCAGATACCTGTGTTCTGGTCTGACCCTCTTACCGACCAGAAAGCCGAGGCGACGCATGCTTTCATTGTTATACACGGTCAGTACATATGATATATTTCTCGATACATTCTCGGAACCGTACCCTCTTCTTTCTATTACCCTTCCATTTCCCTCTCTTCCCACCAAACACATCATCCCACCAAACGCATAGCTTCCGAACCTAAGCCTTATTTCATCCGTTCCGTTGGATGATCACGAGAACTCATTGTCTTTTGCTTTGCTTTTTTTCTCTTTTCCCTGGATTCTCCCTCTCTCTCCCTCTCGGCTCGCATCCTCTGCCGACGTCAACATTCATCGATTACCGTCAACCTCGACTACGTCAATCATCCTAAATCCTTGACACTCCTCTACCTGACTTGCACCAAAAACCGCCACCTCTCGCCTCCCCCTCAAATCAATCCAACGGTCAAAAAAAAAAACTTCTACTTAAACCTAATAAGGTCGACTCCGAGATGGAGCCAACTATTGGACCATCATGAACGACGCTTTACAATCAGCCGTAGACGAAGAGTATCCCGGTGCAGATCGTAAATCGTTCATCGTCGCTCCTCAATTTTTTTCTGAGAAGTATAATAAAGGAGTAAGTACATTGTTTTATACTCCAAAAAAAGAAAGAAAAATATCTAACTATAACCAACTTTAACTATAACCGATACTCCCATTTTCCACTATTCGACTCGCTTTTTACTTACTTTTTACCCCCTTTCCTCCTCTCCCTTTAGCAATACTCCTCCAACGAACTCGCCTTCGCCGACGTCAACGCCTGGCAAGCCGGAGACACCGCTACCCATCCTTCCGGTACCAACATCACCTCCATGGACGCTTTAGATGCACTCATCATAGCATTCTCAAACAAAACCGAATACCCTTCCCTAACCAACATCACACTCGTAGGACATG
The DNA here is from genome assembly GCA_004369135.1 of Dendrothele bispora CBS 962.96. Taxonomy (NCBI): domain Eukaryota; kingdom Fungi; phylum Basidiomycota; class Agaricomycetes; order Agaricales; genus Dendrothele; species Dendrothele bispora. Next base: position 10,021 of record ML179826.1, on the reverse strand, counting down.
GAGGTGGTGGTCAATTGACTGCTCGATATGCAGCTGTAGGAGCTGATGCTCCAGAAGGTGTTCATTTGAGGTATATAGTAGGTGATCCTAGTACGAATGCGTATTTTACACAGGATAGACCTATGAGAGATGATTCTGGAGATCCGAGTTGTGAGTTTTGGGATACGTGGAGGTATGGGTATAAGTGAGTGTTTTTTCTCTTGTTGATTGGCTTTTTTTTCCCTCTTCTCTGTTCAATTCTAACATACAATCCATCGCCATCCTCAATCTTTATCTTCCTCTAGAAACTTCAACGGTACTCGAACAGGCGGAAACAAATCTCCTTTCCAATACTTTTCCCAATACATCTCTCGCGACATCGTCCTACTCGTCGCTCTAAACGACACCTCACCCGATAACGGAGATCAATACTGTCCAGCTCAAATGCAAGGAGGTTCCGCTCGTCGAGATCGTAACTTAGCTTGGTGGACATACATCAACACGTTAGCTAGAACGAAAGAACCCGTTCAAATGTTACAACAAACGTTTAACAATTCACCTGCTTTTGTGGGTTTACCGAATTGGAGTAATGTGACGAAGAAGACGGAGGATGGGGAAGGGGTGATTGTTGGACCTAGGTTGATAGTGGTGGAAGATGCGAGTCATGATGCGGCGGAAGTGTTGGGTGGGATGGAAGGGAGAGCGGCGTTGTTTAGTAGTAAGAGTGAGGATATGCCTGTTGGATGGAGACCTTCTGGATGGAACGAGACGGAGAGTGATTGTAGCATGTGTGATGAGAGTAAAGAGAATTTGGGGACTGAGACTGGTGGAGATGATAGTGGTGGAGATGGTAGTGGGAATGGAGATGGGAACGGGGAGTTGGGGAGAAGTGCATCGATAACGATGAGTTTGGTGGGAGTGGTGTTGCTTGCTGAGGTGATGTTACATTCTTTTGTTTGATCAGGAGTTGTCTTTGGACAGTATTAGTATATACCGTATCAGATAGAGTAATTAGACCACATAGACATATTCGGGCTGTATCCTTATTGCACTTAGATACGATTTGTGTTTGACCAAGATTTAGTAGGTGACTAGTAGTACAGAATTCAGATATAAAGGACAATACAAAAAACAATTCTATACGCATCCCATAAGTATGCGCATTAATTTATAATAGTCCTATGTACGACCCACATGAGTATAGGTTTAATCCACCCCGGCCTGTCCGAGCTGTGTGTACAAAGAGAACAGCATCAGAATGTGGACGAGAGACGGGATGGTAATTGAGTAAGGTCAGTTAAAACCGGGAAACCTTCTAAAGTCTCGATGGGATGCGATCTGTGCAAGTTTTGTAGAAGAGGAAGTTCTTTGGTTGCGAATCGAAAACCAGTCGTAGCACTATGCTGTAAGTTGATAAGACAAGGGTCAACGATCCGTTTAATGAATATTCCTCCGTCTCGACTCTCAACGGCCAAAGATGCACTCCCCGGCGTTCATATTAGAAACCATTATCCCGGCGGTGTTGGGAGAGAGCTGAGAACTTACACAACATAACCCACCTGTTCCCGTTCCTTATTTTTTTCTCCCCCTCTGACCCTTATCTTTCAAGTTGTACTTGTTATGCAAGTGGACGTCGGAGACATTTTCCCAGCATCATGCGAATACATCTACAACAAAATTCAACACCCATTGTTTTATTACGAGGGTACTTAGCAAGCAAAAAGCTTCCAACGGCGAGAGATACTACCACATCTTGCCACCATCAAATCCTCTTCCCATTGCGAGTTTACTCGCACTCGTTTTGGTATCCAAAAACAGTTCTGTCATCTCCCCGATATCCTCCAGCTCAATTTGGCTTCTGCCAGCCAGCTGCGCTAATATCGATGCAGGCATGAGCAATTGCAACACATATCTAAAAATAAAAGCAGTGAATATGGCATGTTTGAATGCTAAACACGCTCCATACCGTAGTGAACTCTTCTCACCCTCGGCCGCTAACCGATCGATAACGCCTTCACTAAGTTTCAGTCCTTCGGCCGTAGCACGCAGCTGGACAACTTTTCTGATTTGATCGCGTGTGTAACCGTCCGTCTTCACCATCATACACCTATGACCGATTCAGACAAATGCTGTAATAATATAAAGATGCTGCAGCACACACCGGTCGAGAAGATCCACTGGTAAACCGTGAGGAGAAACAATATCCGATGTCCCTCGTACAAGCGATTGCCCACGATTTGTGGCCAAAATCACAGTTGGTGCCATCGGAGACTCTAGCAACACGTTCAAATAAGTAAAACATTCGATATCCAACATGTGGACCTCGTCAATAAACACGACTCCAGGCACCACTTCTGCAACACCCTGCTCAATGTATCCCTGGACAGCCTTGTTGACCTCACGTCGGAGCTTTTCAGTAACTTCTGTGCGACCGGACCTTACGAGGGAGCCCATGACGCTCATAATGTCTTGACCCCCTTGAGGCCGCACATTGGCGGCGTCAAGGTCGCCGAGAGTGATGTTTTGCACGAGCTCCTTGTGCTTGTGCACGTCGCCTTTTGGGAGTGGAACATATGTCTCCGATTCGAGGTCATAGGAAGAAGCGTACGCGTCCGAACGCCCAACACGCTAATCCATGCGTAAGAATGGGATACGAGCAAACAGATTTACATACCTTTACAGCACCAGTTTGTCGTTCGATATAGATCACATCCCCAACCACAATCTTTTCCTTGAGAATAGCCTCATATATGGTGGGATCCAACCGCAATTGTTTCGTACCCTTGACCGTTTTGAGGCCAATGAGGACATGTGAAACGGTCTTGCCATAACCGCTCAATGGATTCTCTGCCTCTGTCGGCGTGAGTTCCGTGACTTCTCCCTCGTAGACATCTTTTGTCTCCTTTATTCTGAGTCCTACCAGCAAAGGTTAAGCAGGATGACACACAAGACACAAGACGTACCTATGGCCCTCCTAAATACCTCTGCAAGCACTTCTGTCTTTTTCATTTCGGTACTGTAGACTTCTGACCCAACCATGGGACAAAATGGTACCTTTACACCCAATTCATGAGATACAGCGAGAGCCAGCGCGGTTTTTCCTGTTCCAGGCGCACCAACGAGCAACAAGGCACGTCCAGAGAACTTTCGTGATTTGATGAGATCAACAACCACACCGCAAGCCTATAAGCAGGTTACAGTAAGTGAAAAGGTGATACTTAGACTTAGACGTTTAATGTAGACGTACTTCACGAGCGTTGGCTTGACCAATGAATCCTGCGCCGTCGATGGTTGCAAATCCTTCAGATGTTAATCCAAGCCCTTTGATGTGGGAATGCGATGCGGTCCGCGAGGATCTCCCTCCAGACGTTGTAGACGATGGGAAGGCATTGTGGGCAACTGGCACCGACATTGACGTTCCCGAGCTCATGGTAAAGACTAAAGGACAACAGTCGTCCTTTCCAGCACACACATCACGTGGAATTTGCGCGGGGTATCGAATCGGAACAAGTTGAAGGGGCGTCTGTGGGTCCTAGGATGGAGTTGGTATACCAGGGTATCCCCTGGGAATTTCCATTTGGGATGTAGCTACGGCTCGAGAGCCGAGCCATGTGACTGGACCCTCAACTACATATTTGTGTACTTGATTTATATGGGAGAAATTAACTACTTACCAGTTCACATTCTGGCATTGCATTTATATACAAACTCAGACTTTATTGATGGGGAGATGTACAGTGTAGAATGAGACGTGTTTAACTGGTTCTTTATTTGTAGCTATCGAAGTTTCTGATAGAGGAGCGTCAAACTTCATTGTGGCACATGAAAGTAATTTGTCGTTCGGTAGATCCCTGAAAAAATGAGACCCTGTCTTGAGATAATCGAGTTGCTCAATTGATCATCAAAACTCACTGATTAAAAAGTACCTCTTCCACAACTTGACACCTCTAAGAGCGGAGTTCAGCATCTGGTCAATGAAGGGCGTCGATCCCATTAATTAAAAGCATTTTTGCAAGCCCCTTCGTGTCTCTTCCGCGTACAAGGTGCAGTGAAGCAACGATGACACCATTTGCAAGGGTACTTTCTGATCCCAAAGTGTGAATCGATATGGACTGTCACTTCGGATTAGATTTTCCGAACGGCAGATAAAAAAGATATGGCCCCATACGCTTAAGGTTGTGGTTGGCGGTGAAGTTCCTGCCGCAGTGGGGGCAAAAGAAAAGCTTTTTATTCCTCGATTTGCGTCTGTTATAAGCCGCCTCGATACTTGCCGGTGTAGACACATATTCCTTCCAATCACCGCCAGACAGATTGGCACCCGCCTGTGTAGCAGTGGAGCTCGAAGAGTCAACGGCAGACGAAAGGTCTGTCGATGAATGTATGCCTTTGAAATGAACAGACTGGTCCGAAGAAAAAAGGGAGAGTGACTGCGTGTTTTGAGTGGCACTCGGGTTGGGTTCGTGTTTGCCACGGTGATCATAATGGTGGTTATAAGATGGTAAACCACAGCTATGACGTTCGGACCATTCGAACGGACCCTGGAGTGGGAACCTATAATCTGGGTTGAAGTTTTCAGTGTTGTTCGTGCTTGGAGGCTGGTCGTGGTAGAGAGCTAAGTGCTGATCTCCAGGGTCTGGGAAGTCGGCATTATCGAAGAGATGCGGATGCCTTGCTATTTGTAGTAGCCAGCCAGAGTCAAAGGAACTGAAGGGTAGTGGCTCGTTTTGGCTCGTCAAGAGTTCGAAGTTATGACCATCCGGATGGTCAACGTTGACAATACTATCACTCGTAGTCCCAAACGAGGCAGATGTCTCAAGGATAGGCATTGGGCTAGTACCAGTGTCAAAGGACCCTTGAGTAACAAGGAGGTAAAAAATTCCATAGATGATAGAGCTCACCTTCCAGAGCTTTCTTCCCAAAAAGTGACTGGGTCCGTAGAAGATGGCACGTTTGGGGAGACGGGAAGAAAGCGATCAAGAGTGAGCCAGAACGGAGAGAGTTGTATTCACCTCAGCTACCTGACTGAGGATATTGCAGCAATATAAGCTGTAAAGTGGTCTGAAGGAGTAATCCACTCTTCAGCAATGCTGTCCATTAGTATTTAGGCAGCAGGATCGAGCGCTAATAGACATAACACTTCAAAATAAGATTCTCTCACACTCTCCGAGTCGTCGATCCGTTTTTGTTCAATGACTGAGTAAGGCTATTATATCCGAACGTCATACCGACTCGTATTTCAGCTTGGAATGAGATGAAGTACTATCGTTTGACACTCAAACATGAGTCCTTGACAACATCGCACTCGTGGCGACAAATACGACTCGAAACAGATAATATCGATTAAGATTAATCTTAAAATGGGCGAGGTTATGTCAGGATAAAGTGGCCATATACAAGGGCGCAGGGAATTTCGATATCAACACGGAGGTGGAAGGAGTTATGCAGAAATAGTTCACCTTTAAGAGCAGATTGCAGTGTTCTTGAGACTCAACTCACCGCCGACAGAGTCATGAACACGAGGTATCAGACTTTGAGCGTTGCTCTCTCAATGCCAAAACATTCCGCCTCGCCACCATGTATATTCTAGTGTCGATGGAGCCTTGGACACCATCACTTCCATTGAACCTCATACATTTGCGGCACTGGGGAATAAAACATCCACGTAATTTCCTGCAAAAAGAACCACTAGCTGTGTGGGTACAGATCTAGTCGCATCCCAAGTTCGTGCCTTGTTTTCCAGTTTGATTTTTTCAATCGGTCCAGACCCTACACAATTTGATTCATATCTTCGAATCAGTAATACGAACCCACCCACCGTATCATAAGGTATCGCGTATCGCAATCCGACAACCAGACTAAAATCTTTGCATACCAAGTCGGGGGGTTCTTGGGCTCACTCCAGTGATGCATGTTAAAATGTCATTTGGATCAGGCTGACGAACATAGAACACAGTTACCTCAGGATGGAGTGAAAAGAACTCCTAGCCTCAGGCCGTTCGCGCAATCTAAGCTACGCCGCCGAACCACCGTTGCACAGACTAGGTACAACTTGGCTGCAGGGCACTTCGGAGATCGACAGACCTTCAAGTTCGGGATATTACAAAGTAATTATATACTTTGATTGAGCAAACGGTACACTTACTAACTACCAACAGTACGATGGTGGCACATATCTAGATCGTCTCGATCGCCCCTCGGAGATGGCTGACAACTCCGTCTTCAGTTTGCGTAAATGCGCTCAGGAAGTTGATATCAATTGAGTACGTCTCCAGTGTATTCAAAGAATATGGAGTGGAAGTTGTTTCAAAAAAGACGAGCACCGATTGTTGTCAGTTCCGACTGCCGAGACTATGCCAGTGTTGCGCCAATGCCTGAAGCCTGATGTATACCAGTATACTTAGTATAGTCGAATGACGATCCCCTCCGTCGGACCGTAGATGATACCTTAAGCAGCTGGAGGCTCGCCCAAGTTACCTTGATGTCAGGCTTTGCGACATACCATACATCAATTTCAGTGATTGATCACCATGTTGTCTATCGGCGTTTGCAAGTCCGCATTGGAAGCTTTATCTGTACACGGTGTACTAGAGATGTAGTGAAATTTAGTCAGCTGTTGGTAAACACTGTAATACCAAATTATACACGCTATGTGAGATCATGTTCCTGGGGAAACTTCGAAAATTTGTACTAACGGTTTCCTTTTCACATTCAATTTTGGGACTATCACATTTGTAATGGGAGTAGGCTTGGGTTAGGAATACAGGTGTTACCAACACTGTAATTTCTAACATGTTAATAAACGTTTATAACATTTCTGACCGGAGGGTCTAAAAAGTGTGTGTCAGAAATTTATGCGGCGGTGGGGGTACGTACTACCGACACTGGCTTACACCATATGGCGCATCTGAAAAGAATCTCACCCAATGCTGCTGACCAGGAGCAACTCTCTTCAATCATCCGGATCCATATGATCTTGCCGAGGGTCAAAGAGTTAGATGACGCCAATAATATTTCGTCAACGGCTAATTTCGGTATAGCGGACCAAATGTCAAACTCAATAATCCCGCGCTTCAAATGAAGTGAAGTGGGCCACCGCAAGCGTGGCAAGTACGTGGAATGGCTCATCAACTGCTACCGGGCTGATCTACTTACAGGACACATAGTGACGACCTCGGGTGAAAAAAGCCGGAGTTTTTGATAATGATAAAGGTCTTGACAAACAAGACCACATCGGTGACTGACCGAGACGAAAGTTGCGTGTAAAGACGATTCCTCCTTTCAGTCGGCCTCGTAATCGCGGGCGGCTCTACATAAAAATAAAACGGAGATATGGAAAGTTAAAAACAAGCTTAAGGAAATTTTAAGAACAACATTTATATTCAGATGCATAGAGATCTGCTCTGATACGATTTTTTTTGAGTACTGGGGCTTAGTGAGGCTATCGAAAGACAGTTCATTTCTGAGCTAGTTAAAATGACTCTCTTCGAATCACCCTTCTCCGTCCAGAGTAAGATTACCCCCTGACATACCCCAAATCTTATCAAACAAAAAAAACCACATATATTGAAAACATACAACATCAAGCTCAGACAGCTCATTCAAACCATAAAACACATAATCTCAAAGACTGAACCATTTGAGGATTATAATTATGGTAGGTATCAGATCTCTACTTGCTACTACCAATCCCCAGAAAGAGCAGCAAGCACCATCTGAAGTAAGAAAAAAACTCTCAAATTTACGAAAAGAAAAAACTCATACTAGACCGTATCTGCAACGGGAAAAATGAAAGCTCTAACAATATAAAACCAATTCAGTAAAGCTTAAAAAACTGTTAAATTTCCCATTGCAGATATGTACGGTGTACTGGGAAAATTTTTACAAAGGATTTATAATAGGATCCAGAATTACAATGTAATTATTGTATTAGACCACATTCACAAAGAGAAATCTGGCCATTTTTGAAGCTTTACTGAATGGGTTTTGTATTGTTGGAGCTTCCAGAATTCTCTTTGCGAATGCGGTCTATTTCCACTGTATTTCTTAATTTTACAGTAATTCCTACCATAATATTATAATTCCACTAGACTATATTTTCGATGCGGATTTTTCTAAGCTCCAAAATGTCAAAGAATAATGGAGCTACAGATAAGCGGAGATGGGCTAATGAAAATAACCATGGCGTTTCAAGTTGGTCAACATTGTTAACGTCGATAATATCGTTATTTAACTGATATTAATCGTAATTCTAGTAATAGACCGCATTTGCTGCGAGATATATCGACGTTTCTATTCCATAAGAAACACTTCATATCTATTTAGGCCCCGCTCTGAAATTCTTCAAGTGGGGCTTTGGTGGGGCGATCACCAGGTACAGACCTAACTCTCCTCTTCCTCCGTGTTCTTTCAGAGTCCTCTCCATCCTTCAGATAAGATATGTGGCCCATCGTGGACGACTGTGTCTTCTTTGCGGACAGAAATCTAACATCACAGTGGGGATTTGTTGATGAGAAAGCGGAGGTTTGTGGATTGAATAAAGAACTATGTAGTCGTCGTGCATCTATATTGTAGTATTGTTTCTTTGTCGTGGAGGATGTAGTATCGAGCAGCAAAAGCTAAGTAACATATGCTTCTCACGGTAAGTAGATTCGATTCGGTTTTCCATTTTTCTTTATGCTCCATTTTGTTTCTCTCTAACCCCACTTTCAAACTTCATTGTGGAGTTGTGATATATCTCGTAGCAAATGCGGTCTAATGTCACAATTATTATTTAGGTACGGTTTTCCTGATGGCACCCAGCCCCACTCAAAGATTTTCGGGTGGGGCCTAGATAAATCTATATCGTTCCTCAATGAAAAACAACGACCAAAAATCCGTGTTGCAGATATGGTCTACTGTAATGTTTCTGTAAAATTTGCTCCCAGTGTCACGTCGGCATCATCATATCATGGTTTGACACCCTGACATAAACCTCGTCAGTGAAACCACCAGATACCTCTGTTCCATTTGTGACTTCTCCTCCAAATCCATATTTAACAAATACTCTGAATCGTCGAAATCCGAATCGTTGTAATATCTCATTGCAAAGAACTAAACAGGGTATCCACTGGATGCCGAGGAAGTGCAGGCGCAGCAGGGTTTGCTGTTGTTTTCATTGTCGTTGTTGTCATTTTGGAATTCTGAGGACCTTTCTCTGAGTGTTTGTTCTTGCCACGAGCATCAAAGGACGCGATGCGAACTTCATGAGCGAGACGCCCTGTTTCATCTCTTCTCATACCAGTTTGCGTACCTGAGCTGAAGCCTCAGGATCGCTCCACCACCCTTGGAGATAGAGGGCGGGTGCCAGTAGGAGCAGAGGAGGAAAGCGGTGCAAATCACGCAGAAAGTGTGAAAGACGGAGGTATGACAGAAGAGGAGTCGGGAGAAGCAGAGATTGGAGAGACTAAGTTGCTCAAATGTTTTGGAATGCGAATATATACAGCTCTGGTTCAAGTTTGTTCCATATGTATCATTTCTGTTCATGGTGAACACAGTAGGCATACCGGGCTTTGCCGCTCAGTCAGCCCTGGATTTGTAGATATCCCTAATTTTGTAGTATTTAGATCGTTTCGGATGCGTCCGGCAATTGTCCTTGTTTCCATGACAAACCGAAATAAGTATACTCGTTGTGCCGGAACTCGAGGCTGTTTAGCCTTGTTGAAGCCTGTTTCAACCCGAACCAGGAGTGGGATACATATCAGACCGAAGGAGACAAACGGGGACAAGAGAAAGGCAAGTAGGTAGGTTAAGGTATGTAACGTCCTCCGAAGGAAGGTCTGTCGGAACCGAGTACCACACTCGGTGCGTAAAGGCATTTACCTGGGGAGGAACTTCTAAACGATTGCAGGTATACCGGTTATGGCTTGTAAGGCCCATCTGCGCAAGGGACCATGTCCTTGCATAAACCGCGCGGTTGAGTAGATGACGCTCGACGTCGTCTGACTTGTCTTTGGACTTAACAGGCCACAACCATAAAAAGCGCTCCTCAACAAAAAAAAAAGAG
>ML179825.1:0-48052 GCA_004369135.1 Dendrothele bispora CBS 962.96 | reverse complement strand
GAGGAAAGTGGGGATATCCCAGTTTCCAGGGAGGAAGACTTCGTAGCCGCTGACAAAAGCCATTATGAAGGTACCTATAAGACCATAGTATCTAAGTAAAGTCCTGATGTTAATAAAAAAATATGCAATACTCGACAAGAAAAAATGAAATGAGAAAGACTTGCCCGCAGAAAGGTTGCCAGCGAGATTTATAAGGCAGAGTAAGTATGTTCGAACTAACTTTGAGTCGCCTCTTTGTGTGGTCATAGGCAACATATTCTTCAGGAGTCGACCTCAAGCTCACTTCAATGTCTTTTTCGCCGCTGGTGGTCATAGCGGACAGGTTGAAGATGAGGATAAAACTTAGTAGAAAAATGTGACACTTTCTGATGAGTCCATCGGTGAATTTGTTAGAAATCGGACCTAGATATAGAATAGAAAAATAAGAACTCTGTCAAATGGATACTAGCGACAGACATCATGTACCTAGATATAGAATAGAAAAATAAGAACTACGTATCGTGAGAACCTGTACGCATTCATAAAGTAAAAGGAGCAGCTTACCTCTGTCAAATGGATACTAGCGACAGAGGTAAACTGCAGTAGCTACGTCTCTTATTGCGAGCGCAGCGAGCAATTACATCTTCACATGAGCTCCCAGTCAACTTTTGTTTATTATTGTTTACAAATGTCCGTTGCAGAATCGTGAATAATCGCGCTCGCCGTTTACGACAGCGAGCAGCGCTTCCAATCCTTACTCTATCTCTATTATTTTGCAATAATATTCCCTTCAAACCCATTCTACGCGTGATGATCAAATTTGAACTGGATATGTGGTCTGATTGGTAGGTTTTTGGAACCTCAGATATCTCACTGGAGGGTGCATAGATTGCCTATAGGTGCGTTACCGTCCGTTTGTCGCTGAAAGAGATGCACTAACGTCCTCTCTCTTTCATCTCCTCCATGCCATCCATCCACAGTGCCCCTTGCCAAACGCTGCATTGCCTTAAGTGTTGATCTCCTCTCCCTTGACACAACGACACTCTAAATGGACAAACTTACCTTGAACTTACCGTATCCTCTGTACACCCTGCTTCTGCCAAGCGACAGTTGGCGAACCACCTTCAAGTGTCCAAACCGCAAATTTTATTCTGCAAATACCCCGTCGTCGAAGATATCTTATGTGTAATATTGCCCAACCCGAATCTCATTTCCGAAATATAGTAACTGGTCACTCCGATCACGACGCGTGCCAAATCATGTCGACGCGTCCGGGGTATGGAAAGATGTTCACTCTGTTAAAGAGCTGCACAGTCGCAGATTCTATCCTGATGACCCAACCCTCACCTTTCGCTGAGCAATGTTACATTTGGGCACCTGGCGCTGTTTGTTCCGACCTTCCTCTTGCTGTCCTGAACGAGCGCTAAACCTACATTGGCCTTAGTATCTGGCAAACCGAACCCCGTGAAAATTTTCCTCAAGGTGTACCTATAGTACCGCGGTTGGTTTTGGAGGGTTTCGCATGTATAGCGCTGGTTGGATGGCTATTCCAGTCCTCAAACAAGACTCCAAATACAATGGTCGTCATTGCAGTGGAATGCAAGTTCCACTTCATCTTGCTTGGGCTGTTACTGCTCACAAGTCTCAAGGTCTTACGATGTCAAAGGTTCAGATTGGTTCGGGTGAAAAGGAGTTCTGTGTTGACTTGACTTTTGGTGCGTTGTCGAGGGTGAAAGATTTAGGTGGTTTGGTTCTTAATAGTCTGGATTACTCACATGTCAAGAATTTTGGTGATGCTCTCAATGAGCATAAAGCAGACTTTATTCATAGATATAGTACTGCACAATGATCTATTCTCCTTCTCACTGCTTGTTATGCATGTCGTAGGCATGCTTCAAATTCTTAAGACTATAGCATTAAGCCTTAACTAACGCTACTAGCATATGCGTAGCGAGCAAAACGGGCCGTGTAAGGTGTATATTTCCCTCTGCGAAGCGGAGGCGGCAGAGGAGCGAAGCGACGATGCTTCGGGCGAAGCCCCCAGCGACGGAGGAGTAGTGTGCTTGGCAACTGGTGCCAACCCTGCCAAATGGCATCTGCCACCCTGGCAGCTGCCAACTTGCCATGAGCAAGGGAGGTGGCAGAGATGGCAGATAATTTTTATTTTGGTCAATGCGCAGCAATAAATTTCCTATTTTGTTTGAGTGAAGAATTTTATTGTTCTGAGTAGTTCAACACACTATTGTTCAATGACAAGATTCTGAACTTGAGTCTTGATCTCGAATTTTTTATTTCACTTCTCTCTACTATGCCTGGTACTGGAGGTCCCAAGGTCTCTGAATTCCACTCACTTCCAATTCAGAGGGCCAGGAACATGAACATGAAAATGAAGATTTAAATGTGGAAACGTCTTTTGATGTATTGGAGAAGGAAATTCATGCAGAGGATGATTTATTCAAAGATGTTGAGATGGATTTGGATCTTGCAGAAGCGGATATTCTTGATAGAAGGCTCTATGACTTCAAGGAGCTGGAGAGTGTTGATAAGGGTGTTGAACCAAAGGGTTTTGAAGATGAAATTGAGGGCTCTACTGAGAGTACATGGAGTGTACAGGGTATTATGCACACATCTGATCTATAAATAGTTTAAAATAATAATTTTTTACTTGCCAAACCTGCCAAATCTTTGCCAGCTGCCACATTTGCCACTTGCCAAGTTGCCAGGTCCGAAATCCGACTTGCCATACGCACTACGGAGGAGGGTCTGAAGCTTGAGGTTAGGATGCTCGCGTAGTGAGCCTATCCGCGGCGTCAGGCGAAAGGCCCGGATCCTAGCTGGTATAGTACTACAGTAGGTGGATAGTGAAATAAGGTATATGTACAAGCTTGGTGGCATGTGTCCAAGAGTTGGTACACAAGCTGTACCACCAGCGGAATAAAAGATATGTACAAGCTTGATGTCCAAGAGTTGGTACACAAGCTGTACCACCGACACTCGACATATAGAATGTAATTAATTACAAGTGTCGGTCCAAGTGTTCACGGTGGAAAAAGAAAGAAATTCACCGTTCAACAGAATTGATTGGTTCTAACTCCGGCTGCAGTTCGGGAAGAACTGCTTGCCTTCCGAAGCGATGGATGACTAAGTATTCCGCCACGCTCAATATCGTCGACTGCAACCATGTCTCAACCTCACATTCCTTTCAACGACGGTACAAGTGCTCCTTGGCTCGCCTTCGGTACAGGAACAGCCAAACAGGACGCGGCGAATTCCGTTTGCAGCGCTATCGAAACTGGCATTAGACATTTGGACGGCACACAGCTTTACAATAACGAGGACACGCTGGGTGATGGAATTAAGGCCGGTGGTTCTGACGCCGGCCGGTCAACGTCCACAATCAATCCACATGACTCTGTCTCAAATGTGCCTTCACAGGAAACTACAGCGTTAAGCCGGTAAACCCCTTTACTCTACCAGCGTTTTCATGCTAAAGAACTCCATAAGCCTCGTTTGTAGTAATCTCGACTTCGAGAGATATCTTACCGCCGCGCAGTGTGTGTACGATTTGGACAATCTCCTTTCTGATCAGGATCCGAAGTCTGAGAACACCAAGCAAATAAAGCAGATTTTAGGGGACCTGCCCGAGAAGCCTAGTTCTTCTGATTTTTCTCTTCTCTATGTTGCTCAGGTACGTCGTACTCCGGTCCCAGTGTTCCGGCTCTGACAGTTTTTTTAGCGTTGGGAACTATTTGCTGCCATGTTCGCTCCCCTTAGCATGCTGAATAAAGAACAGGAACAAGCCCTTCAGCGCGAAACTGGAGAGTTGTACCGGACTTGGGAGCTCAGCCAGTTCTATCCTGACTTGGAGGTTGTTCGTGAGCGCCTAAAGCCTGCCGCTTTGATAACAGCGCAACCCCAAATTGTAGACGTAGCAACCTGGTTACCTATGTCCATGCCCATAGTTTATTTGGAAGTATTCAAAATGCTCCTTTGCACTGACTCACCGCGTCTCCAGCATGGCGTAGATACAATGAAAATTGTCGGTTTGACTGTCCCTTGGGGAACAATCTACCAGGAATGGCAACCTGGAATAGCGGAGAGGCATCTCCGGATACCGCTGGATACGTTGTACACAACCATTTTCGGGTATGGTGGGCTTTGTCCTGGTTCTTTATATGCTGCTAACAGTCCTTCAGGGGGTCGACTTTCATGGAGCGTCGCACTATACCGGTTTCTGCCAAGAGTCAGATTGAACAGGGTCCAGGACATTACTTTCTCGCTGACCAATACAAAACCCACTCATTCAAAATCCTTTATGACGACGAGCAATTCCTCTCCACCCACCAAGAATTACTGGACCTCCTTCACTGGTGCGAGGACGCATTATCTCCAGCCTTAAACGGCCGAGTAGAGATCCCTATACTGGCGCAAGAGTTCAAAACGGACAAATTCCGAGAAGCCGCAAACCAGTGTGCAGCCAATCTCATCACTGGGGCAACCATCAACGAGCTACTTGACATCCAGTTTCCTTGCTACGGTCTGGTCGTAACCCTTGAAGAATGTAGCTTGTATGCCGCTCGTGCTCAACTGCAAGTAAGTTTGAATTTTTCCAATCATGTTCAGGTGTTACTCACTGCTTTTGACAGCCAGATGGTACACTCAAGTATGCCGTGCAAAAGATTGACGTGTGGGGAACACTCAAGGAGTTGCATAACTACCTGAGATACGTCAAATTTGTCGAGGACCATAAAGCCTGGTTCGAGGATAACATTGTCAGCAAACTCATCAACAAACGAAACGAAGAGGATCCAGGGTGGGTTATTCAAAAGCTCTCCAGGGCATATATTAAGCCTTGGGGCAATGAAGGTAACACTTCGCCTTCGTCGGTCCTTGCTGTCAGCTTATTGCCGCAATCTGATGCCGACTACCATTTATCACCCTTGCAGAGTAATCTCGAAGGGAACAACAGAGATGGCAACAGCAGTAGTTGCATTGACGGCAGCTGCGGTGACGAAGGCGACGGCGGCAAAAACAAGAAAAACCTGCGGCTGCTGCATGATTCGCCTAGAGTTGAAAGTGATATTGGGAACAAGAACCTTGTACATTAACCTACATTAACCGATACATATATCTTTTGTGGCCCAAAATAAAAAGTCGAGCACCGTATACATATATCCAATGTTTTTGTATCCAACCAGTATGTTTTTTTTTTTGCGAATCTACCATGTGTAGCGACGAACAATGGAGACGAACCCAAACTAAAAGAGAGTCCCAGTGTGGGCTACGAACACAAGAGGTTCCAGAACCGTCTTGCAACCGTAGGGTCTGGATGTTCATCGATGCACTCCTCTTCGTACTGGTCGATCAACGCCCTGTCTTTATCGAAAAAGTCGATATTTTCAAGTTTTCGCCACTACACAGACCGAAAAAAGAGTGGTACGATATGTTCAGTCACAAAACTCGTTGAAAAGGAGGGAATTTTTTCAATTCGGAGAACTGACCTCTGTCCGTTGATATACCTTCCAAAAAACGAACAAGACGGGACACACGCCGATCATCGTATACGAGAAGAGGAAAGTGGGGATATCCCAGTTTCCAGGGAGGAAGACTTCGTAACCGCTGACAAAAGCCATTATGAAGGTACCTATAAGACCATAGTATCTAAGTAAAGTCCTGATGTTAATAAAAAATATGCGATACTCGACAAGAAAAAATGAAATGAGAATGACTTGCCCGCAGAAAGGTTGCCAGCGAGATTTATAAGGCAGAGTGTCTCGATCTATACCTTGAGCTTTGAGAGCCTGAGTAGGTATCAGAATCAGGCAAAGACGTTAATTGAATTCGGGGAATCAGTTAAGAAACTCACATTGTGGAATCGGATATAAGTGAATGATATGGTCGCATAATTGAGCAATTGAGAGGCTGTAACGAGATTGGATGACTTCCCGTAGGCTTTTTCTAAACCAGATCCTAGTCTAAACACCTTAGCGAGCGTAGCCGAGGTCTTTAACGGGCATAAGTAGGACCCCATCAACGGAGTTCAAAATTCAACCCGTTTCTAAACCTCTCATCTAGACAGAGGGTCCGACCCCCCTCTCCAGAGTCAAATCTGGTTTCTAAACGCAAGCGATCAACAAGCGATGTCAATCCAGGAGCTGCCGAGCATACCCGAATATTGTGTTTTCTTTTCGGTGCGCCATTTTCTCTGGGCTACGGCTTTCCCCTCTGCCCTCTCCCTTCGTGCCCTGTATTTTTTGGTAGAATTGCAAAAATTACTCTTTCTTGAACGTTCCACACCCATGATCTCATGTATCAAAACA
This sequence comes from Dendrothele bispora CBS 962.96, assembly GCA_004369135.1. Classification (NCBI taxonomy): domain Eukaryota; kingdom Fungi; phylum Basidiomycota; class Agaricomycetes; order Agaricales; genus Dendrothele; species Dendrothele bispora. The sequence continues at coordinate 41,753 of ML179825.1, read as the reverse complement.
AGCATCGCTTCTGTATACACTCGAAATCTACCTCAAAAAACGGCTCTTTTAGCTCGTAAAATGGTTCATGGAACTCGGACACTCCAAGTCAAAACGAGTTCCTAGAGGGCATTCTTTAAAAGCCTTCACAAAGTCGAAAGGCCCGTGTATGATTGTAGGAACGTCTCGCCCTGAAAGGGTGACTTTCAGTAGGATTTCTAAATTCTAAATGTGGTCTACGGTTTCCTAGATCAGACTTAAATTTTTTTGGCACCGTGTGGTTGATGGATTTAGAAAATAATCTAGGATTTTAAACCCACGGGAAGTCACCCATTGATGAACCTGAGGAAAGAGATAAGAGGTCATACCGACGCAAGGTAAGCAAATAAAAAGATTGAATTTGGATAAGAAAAAGCACCCACCATTGTAGAACTATAGCCGAATTATTCGATACTTGCAAAAATGCTGTTGATAGATGAGAACTCGGAACTAGGTCATAGAACTTCCCCTCCCCTCCTTCCGAGTACAAATTTTTTGGAATACGCACACAACAAAGCAATCGCTAGCGTCAACCCCACACACCAAAACGGTACCCCGTTCCTATTACACTTCTTAAACCAACTAGGCGCCTTCCCATCCAATGCGAGCCCGTAAAGAGTCCTACTCGCACAAAACACATAACTGTTCCCAGCCGAGAACACCGCTGTCAAGATCAACGCATTCACGAGATGGGGCAAGACGGGGATGTGAAGTCGTTCCATCGCAATGACGTAGGGAGAGGAACCTGCACCTGGACGTGCGTCGGAAAGAGCATTGATCAGGTTGGGGTCGGTGTAGGAGACGACGGTGCCGACGCAGAAGGATCCGAGGACGAAAAAAGCGGCGAGACGGTAGAACACGCTGCTGAAAGCGCGGGGTAGGTTCTTGCGGGGCTGTTGGGCTTCACCAGCGGCCATGGAGACGTAGTCGGGGCCTTGAAGAGGATATCAGGGTGGAGAGGTAAGTTGGATAGATAAGACGAGGAGAATAGTAAAAAAAGTGTACCTGCAATGGTAAACGAAGCCTGGATCAAGCAAGCCAAGAATCCAAGGAATCTACCTAACTTTCCAGTGTGAATGTGTTCTGCGAAAGGTGTGCCTTGGACTTTGGATGGGTCCCAGAAACGAAAGCCGTAGGTGTCGTGAAGAGGATTCCCTCCGACCATGGTGATAAAAGTGAAGACAATGAGACCGACGGCGAGGATGATTTTTCCGCTGGCAAGCCAGAATTCGGACTCTATACACAAGGAGGTTCAAGTTGTCGTCAATGAAATTTATTTAGCGGCATTGTACTCACCTCCATAATACCGGACAGCATAGAAGTTGAGAAACCTGAAAAATAACGTTCCATGACGTGAAATGCTACAGCGAGATCAGAGTTGAACGCAACTTACGCGTAAGAAACCAACACGAAGCAAATGACAGCTTCTATGGGGATCTTCTCCGTCCAGAAATGAAGTACCACGTTGAATGCGGTGACTTCAAAGGGTATCAAGGACGCTTCAAATACAAAGAAGTTGATTCCGGCAGCGAATCCCAAAGCTGGGTCGACGAAACGGTCTGCGTATCTGACAAAAGGGGAAGATATGGGCATCCATGTTACCATTTCAGCTACGTGAAGGTTAGGAGGACTAGATGTAATGGTACTCTGGTAAAAGGACGGGACTAACAGAGGCAGTTGTTAATAGCTAAGATAAATGTACACCATAACGAGAATGCGATGAAGAGACTCGCTGCGTAGAAGGACGCCTTTGAGTAAGTGCATACTTCTTTTAGAGAAGTAGCAAGACTTACCTGGACCACCCTTGATCAAAGCGCTTCCTATTTGAACGAAAAGAGCAGTCCCGATTGTACCTAGAATGGACTTAGGCCATGGGTCTCAAAGCTTCTTGCATAGAACGAACCTCCGATAGCAATCAGCTGGACATGCCTGTTCTAAAAAAGGGACTAGTAAGTTAGTAATAGGGGAGAGGCTGACTGTGCTAGTTCGAACTAACTTTGAGTCGCCTCTTTGTGTGGTCATAGGCAACATATTCTTCGGGAGTCGACCTCAAGCTCACTTCGACGTCTTTTTCGCCGCTGGTAGCCATAGCGGACAGGTTGAAGAGTGAGGATAAAAATTACTAGAAAAATGTGACACTTTCTGATTCCATCGGTGAATTGATTGGTTCTAACTCCGGCTGCAGTTCGGGAAGAACTGCTTGCCTTCCGAAGCGATGGATGACGCCATAGACTCTGATGCTCAGTATGATTCAGATAAGACGCCTCGTACGACCACTCATACGTTCAGGTTTTCCGCCACGCTCAATATCGTCGACTGCAACCATGTCTCAACCTCATATTCCTCTCAACGACGGTACAAGTGCTCCTTGGCTCGCCTTCGGTACAGGAACAGCATTGTACAAGCAGGACGCGGCGAATTCCGTTCGCAGTGCTATCGAAACTGGCATTAGACATTTGGACGGCGCACAGCTGTACGACAACGAGGACACGCTAGGTGATGGAATTAAGGCCTCCAATGTACCTCGCTCTGAGTTGTACATCGTGACCAAGTTAAAGGAGAGCATTCCTGACGGGGCTACCCCAAAGACCATGCTTCTCGAGTCTTTGAAAAAGCTCAAGGTCGATTATGTGGATCTGTACCTTATCCACTCCCCACACATTGCTGCACAGCAGGGTAAGTTGAAGGAATGGTGGGCTTCGATGGAAGAGGTCAAGAACGAGGGACTTGCCAAGAGCATCGGTGTGTCCAACTTCAGGGTGGAAGATCTTAAAGTCATCCTGGAAGATGCCAAGGTTGTTCCAGCTGCCAACCAGGTAAAGAAAATATCGACAGGATAAACTACGGCTCGTACGATGTTTCTTACGCTGAATGTCTAGATCGAATTGCACCCCTATGTCTGGAAGGCCGCCCGTCCTATCGTGGAATTTTGCAAAGAAAAGGGCATCGTCGTCGAGTCGTACGGAGGCTTGACGCCAGTTGCTCGCGTTCCAGATGGACCAGTGCAGCCTGTAATCACGTCGATTGCTGATCGCCTGTCCAAAGAAGCAGGAAAGTCGGTCAGTCTTGGTCAGGTTTTGACCAAATGGTTGCTTCAGATAGGTGTTATTGTCGTGACGTGAGTTATGAACGTGTGTGTGACTCAAGCTTGGAGAGATGCTAAAATAGTTTGCGCAGCACGTCTTCCAAGGTCAGCCGCATTCAGGAGGCGATAGCAGTCTCTGGACTTCCAGACCTCACTGCGGAGGAGATCAAATCCATCGAGGATGAAGGGTTCAAGCTGCACAAGAGGATCTTTATGAAACATGTTTTCGGAGAGTAGGGCAGAGCAGTAGTAACAAAGTGTAACACATATGGAAATAATGTAATTTCTCACGGATATATACTCCACCTCCTCATCCTACGACGGTCATGTCCCAGTTCCGTCGGCCTTGGTCTCCAGATCCATTCGACCCCGCTCCCCCCAGTCACGACTATTCACGCTACCCAAGACATTACCAGCAACGAAGGGAACCTTCAGATGCATCCGTCGAAGCCCTCGACCTCGCCGACTATGCTAGGACTCTTCGTCCTCCTCCTGCTCCCCTTCCCGTAGACAACGACTATCTCGACCCATACCGACCCCCTTCACTCATTTCAAGAGCAGATACCCTAACTTCTACAGCACCATCTACCAGTAGAGCTCGTTCAACCCGTAGACCATTTTCCCTTCCTCCTCCCCAATCCCAATCTTCATACGGCCCTTCCTCCTGGCGTTCCCACCCTAATTTTCCTGATGAAGCTGACATCACTCAATATCCTTCATATTCCCGGGAATGGAATAATGTTGGCACCTACTCTCCCGATATTTACTCTCCTCTTCCCACCTCTCAATTCGGTTCCAAAAAGCGTTCGCCCTTCGACCCTAGCAGCACCTTGAAACACTTAGATTACTACGACTTTGCACCTCCTGCTTCGACGCTTTCTCATAGTAACCGGTTTTCCTCCAGGGACTACCTCCCCTGGTCGTCCGATCCTCCGGAATACGGAAAAGCTATTGACGACGATCTCAAAGAAGAACGTATTCGCATGCTTGAAAGAGAGTTTGGATCTAATGCTCAATCCAGATCGTCTAAAGACGACCCTCAAGGTGATTTTTTGGACGAGAACGGGAAACCGTTAGTCGGTACAGTGGATAGTAAAGGTTACTTGGTCACTCAAGGACCGAAGAAGAGAGCAGCTATGAGGGCCGTGCAGATTATGTTCGCTTTAGCTGCGGCCATTCCTTCCATTTACGCTGCTGTCGTCATTAAACCGAAAGGGACCCCTCCGCCTTCGGGTAAACCTCCTGCGTATGTTCTTTACGTCGTGTCGGTTTCGACCACCCTCGGTCTCTTGTTTCTCTTCTTTTTCTATCCTTGCTGTTTTCGAAAGCGCAAACGTGGTCCAGCAGGTGGTGGCGCTGATAACCCGCTTGCGAACGGAATGATGGTCCTTCCTGTTCAGGGCCTCCCTGGAGGCAAGAAGGACAAGTATAAGAATAAGGGAGGGAAAGGAAAGAAAGGAAAGGGAGGGATGATGCCTGGAGGAGACGTTCAAGTCAATCTAATCGTCGATCCCACCATCTTTGGTGGTGGTAGGAGGGATGAAGAGGAGGAGTACTCTGAAGATGAAGATCAGCGAGAGAGGGACGAATGGGATTGGGAAAGAGGATCTTCTTCGATGCCTGGAGGCTATGGGAACAGTTCCCGACGGAAGAGAAGGCGTCCAAAGCGGCGAAGTGTCTTTGTCGGGTTGGCGATGGAGGAGGAATGGAAAAGGGCAAGAAAGTTTGCGAAACAGATCACGGCGGTCGATTCGCTCGGTGCGGTGATTTGGGGAGCGGTGTTTATATACATACTTTTGGGTCAGAGATGTCCGGCGGGTGGGTTTGATGGGTGGTAAGTCGGGTGGTTCTTTTTTTGGTCGAGAAAATGAGCGCTGATTATCTTTCCTTTTCCTTTCGTTGCAGGTGCAATGCATACAATGTCTCCTCGGCTGCAGCTTGCTTGCTTTGCGTAGCGTTTTGTGTCAGTATCTTTTTTGATATCAAGGATCTACATACGAGTAAAGTCTCTCCACGGACGCGGGCCTAGGCGATTTTCTTACGGACTGGGTTTTTGGACGCTACTACCCTTATTCTTTCTTTTCTTTCACCATGTTTGCTAATTTTTGCATTCGACGGACCACATCTACCTTATCATTATCCATACTTACATCTATCATCATTTCGTTTACGCCTCTCATGATCTACTAACGCATATCTAATGACCTCGATGCATGTTTTAGTGTTACTGTTACCATCGCTGCTATTGTTGTATTCATTACTGGTTAATACGGGAAAAAGAGAAAAAAGTACAGTTTGGGTTTTCTTTTCTTTCTACTTCTACATACTCTAAGAAGTCTTCTGGGCATCTCGTTTGGCGATCCATTCTCTAATGAAGGTACTGCCCATCTTGGTTTGTTTAAGCATTTCTACGTCTTGATGATCGAGTTTCTCCGAGTCGTGCGATATCACATCGATGACGAATGTACGCAGGGGAGGGAGAGATTTGGAAGCGCGGTGGGTCGCGACTAGGTTATGAATCCGTGTGTTTTTCAAAAGAAGAGTCGGGGGGCACTTTACTCACTGGCATCAGCACCTTTGAGCGTTTCCTGACTAACTACCAATGCTTGAACGTTGGGATCCCAACCCGTAGGTCCGTAAACATCGTTTATAGGAACGATATCATATTCGAGGCCGGGTCTGAATAGGGAAAGGAAGTGACGGACATTGGTTATACGAGTCGAGAGGGGTTCGAGGTATGCATGGTAGGCTTTGGAAGTGAGGAGGGACGTATCTATGGGGAATGATGCGATGATGGTCGATTTTGTCCAGTTAAGGAAAAGGAGGGAAAAGGGGGAAGGGGTTAGAGAAAATAGATACCTGTGACACCGACGATGATCTTAGTGTTTGCGATCCAGGCGGCCATACTTAAAAGGATCTTGTGTCCTGCATGGAGGTGGTCGAATGTTCCTCCGAGAGCGACCACCGGGTATGTAGACGGTTCATTTGTGTTCTTGTCGTCATTGATTGGAGGGTTGGGTGATGTCGAAGGTGCGCTATTGGGTTCGGGGTCTATCGTGATTTGAGCTGTCGAAGGAGGTAGCTGGATGGTAGGTAGTCCATCTCCTCCTGAAACGTGATAAACGGCATCGACATCTTGCAAGATTTCATCGGGTATAGCTTGGTCGAAGCCTTTGAGTAGAACGTCTATATGAAGAAGGATGTTGTCCTTGTCCTGAGCAACCTTCGTAGCCTGTACATAGACAAAAGTGAGCAGCCGTTGGACGTCATCCCACACGGCAGTATGGGAGAGGCCATGGTCCGAGTTGGTATTAAAAAAACGAGCGAAAAGAACAATGGTGAGGCGGTTGCGCGTGGTAGTAGCTGCTGTCACTATTGCATTAGCTAGGTGGTGGGGTGTATGCAACGATTCGAGAGTGGCGAGCAGAACAGCGTTCTTCATTACTTTTACTAAGTAGCGGAAGCAGTGCGCATGCTTTCTAGATCAAATTGCCGTACGTCGGGTGTGACTAATTTCCTTGACGTTTTTTGCTTCGATTCTCTTCCTTTTTCCTCTTTCTCCTCCTCTTTATTTTCTTTCTTCTAATGTCCAACCCACCTCGTTCACCCTCCTTTCCTGTACATAGTAGCAATACCCACGCAGGTGGTGTACAGCCCTCAGCGTCGTTCTTTAGGCCGTCGAAACCCCACTATTCAAGGCCTTCGACCCCCGCGTCTAATCATAACAACGACAATGGAGTGGGCGACGCTCAACACGAAGAAGACTATCCTCTCTACGATATCTCAAAACGTACTTCGGACAGCACGGAGCAGACTCATGATCCGGCTATAGCTGTAAAGGGTCTCAAACAAAGTAGGGAGCCGTTGATTGATGGTAGAGAGAGACATGGTGTCCATCCTAACTCGGCAACAACGTCGACAATGACAACGAGGCCCGGTATGTCTAGGAGTGCGACGAGTAGGATAAGGTCTTCTTTCGACATGGTGTTCAACATCCGTAGGGGTGTCAGCACGGATTCGAACAGTAGACACGGGCATGGGCACGGTGGACACGAGATTGAATCAAAGAGGAGGATACATGACGAAGAACAAGACATTGGCCAATATGGAACACATCCTTCTACTATGTCTACACCCGACCTGTCTATATTTGTACCCTCCCGCCATGGAGCAGCCTCTCTAGCTTATGTTCCAGTCCCGGATCCTAAGACTGGGAAACCGATGAGGAACTATCAGCTGCATCCTTCGAGGAACAGATTCTTTTTTCGAGGGCGGTTGTTGACAGGAGGAGATTCGCCTTGGGCGTTTGTGGTTTCATTTGCATTGGCGTTGGCGGTTCCGGGCTTGTTCTTCGGGACGACTGCTCAGTGGTGGTGGGCGAATATGGGGGCTGGGGGCAAAGTGATGGTTGTATTGGTAGGTTATTTGACGTTGGTGACGATCAGCAGCATGTTAGCCACGGTGGGTCTTGGCCGTTTTGTTCAAAAGCGTGTTTTGGAGGTGTTTGTTGCTGACTTGAATTTTTTTGAATAGGCTACAATGGACCCTGGTATTCTACCTAGGAATTTGGACCCCGATCCTCCATACCCGTCTACATCACCGTCAGATGGAGGTATGCGAGCACCTCTACCACGGGATCTTAAAGTTCGTTCTGATGTGTACGTTAAACTAAACAAGAAAATCTCGCTTCATTCTGTCAGTATCAACTCATGCGCAGTCTATTAGTGTGCGTGTGAAATACTGCCCAACATGCAAAACATATCGACCGCCAAGGTCAAGCCATTGTAAAATGGTAAGATACATGCATGTGTGCCTTGACTCCATAATGTTACTGACATGGTCACTTTGTATTATGCTTGCTTCTAGTGCGATAACTGTGTGGACGGTTGTGATCATCACTGCCAATGGGTAAATAACTGCGTGGGGAGAAGGAATTATACCACTTTTTTCGTGCTTTTGCTATCAACGGTACGCTTCTTTTTAGGGTCTTCTTGACGTAGCTTTGGGGGGTTTGCTGACACGCGCGGGCAGACACTTACACTCGTTTTAATCATTTGTACATCTGCCATTCACCTGTATCTGGTGACGAGAAGAGAGCATGTTGATTTCCGACATGCGTTGAGCGGGAGCCAGGGCGGTGGAAGCGCCGCGGTGTTTTGTCTAAGTATTTTAATTATTTGGCCAGTGGCTGCATTGCTTTCATATCATTTGAGGGTAAGCGTTGTTTTTTTTTTCTCTTCCTTCTTAGCGCCACCGGAGATGTGGGTTAGACGCTAATATGATGTTATGCAGCTTCTCGTGTTGAATATAACGACGATTGAACAGGTGAGTCTTTCTCTTTTTTGGGGGGGTAAGAGAGATTCGGAACAGTTCCGAGCATGCCTCGGGATAGCTTTTACCCCCCCGGGGATCAATGCTTCTCTTCGAGGCTGACGTCTGTTTTATTACACAGATACGAAATCAAGCTCACAAGACACTCGTTCCTGGGCCCGCGCCACCGAATCCGTTCTCGCATGGGACATGGAGGCGGAATGCGCTTGCAGTGTTGTGTCGGCCGCAAGGGTACTCATGGTTGGATCCGAGTGGGATCGCGACGGAGGACAAGAGGGAGGTGAACCCGAGGGCGAGAGTTTATTTATAAAATATGTTCTTGTCTTGTTATACTTTTTTCTGCATTTATTCGGGATAGTTGCTTTTTGTGGACTGATTCTACTTACTCCACTGACACGAGGTTTGCGTGAGACTGTCCGGGGCGATATAAAGGGCGATAAGAACGGGGCGTCAGACCCCGTAGAGAGTACGGAGAGTGAAGATCTGTAAGAGAGAGCATTCGCGTATCAGATATGGCCAGAGAACGCAGCAGGATGGCTGCTCATGTGAGTTTGAGAAAATTGAAGCGGCGCTTGAAAACGGACTGAGTTGGAACGGACTGGTTGACTACGGCGTCGAGGTTGATCATCGGTGAGTGTCAGAGTTGACTGTCTATTCGGGGGGGACTGACGGACCGTAAACGGACGGATTATAAAGACCAGGTGGACTACAAAGATGGCAACTCCTCCCGAAGACACAGGTCCTCGCAACTCCTCGCTGCCGTCCCAGCCGCCCCCTGCGACATCCAAGCCGACCTCCTCCTCCAAAAAACGGCACCGCAAACTCCCAGAAACAAAGCGTCAGTAGCCCTCTTTCCGTCATATCTCTTTCCGTCTCTTCTCATGCCCGTCCAGAGCCAGAGCCTCCGTCCCCAGACGAGCCCCCGCCATCCTCCTCTACCACCACCCCGCCCGCCCCGGTCCTCCAGCCCTACCCTCATCCTTACTACATGAACCACCCCTATCCCATCAATGGCTCGCCCTACCAGCAGCCTCCGTACCCCGCCCAGTCTCCAAACCCAAACATGCCTCCGCCTCCTCCGCCTCCGCCCCACCACTATGCCTATCCCGTGCCCGCCAGTCCTCATCCGTACCACTACACGTACCAGTATCCCCCGCCTCAGCCTGTCATGATGTACGGCGCGCCTCCGCCTCATCCTCCACCTGCCGTGCCTCCGGATGGCGCATCTGCTTCTCCCGGTCCCCAGTCTGCTTCGTCGTCTGGCGGCAAGCGCAAGAGAAAGTCGTCCAAGGACAAGGGTTCTGATGATGAGACGCCTTCCGCCACTCAAGCTAGTCCTTCTCAGCAAGGCGGCGACGTCAAAAAACGTACCAAGACTGTAAGTAATTTTTTATTTTTTATTTTTTCGTCAGCCACCCAATTCGAAGAAAAACCGGAAAAAAAATTGTTCTAACTCTCGTCCTCTAGCAACGTGCCTGCGACTCGTGTCGTACTCGAAAAATTCGTTGTGATATCATTCCAGATTCGGTGAGTCTCTCCGTTGTGGCTGGTGCCGCATTTCAGCCGCCATAATAATTCGGTTGCCCTTGGCGTGCCCTCGTGTGCGTTGTTGTTTTTTTTGTAGGAACCGCCCATCTGCCAACACTGCAAACAGTACAACTTTGAGTGTACTTTCTTCTTGCCCATCACCGAAACTCGTTTCAAAAAGAAGAAATTGGAGGAAGAAGCTGAGCGTGACAAGTCGGACCACTCCAGGACGCCTCATATCGACAGACGTGAAGCCGGTGTGCTAGGTATGTGTTCGTCTCGCTCGTTGAAAAAATTTTTCCTCGTCTGTTTTCGCCTTTGGCGAATTCTGCCTTGTTCTAAATAACATGGCAGGTCTCACGTCTACCACCCATCTCTTACATTCCCAAGCAACCATCTCATCTCGTCATTATCAAGGGTACGATGCACGGTATAACCATACGTTCGAGGTCACCGCAGGTGGCGATGGTTTGATTCAAGTCCAAAAACCAGCCAACGAAGAAAAATCTCATGCTATGCACAAACCGGCCGATTACCGCGTCGACAGAGAAGTCATCGAACAGCTCATCAACGCCTATTTCACCGATGTGGCTCCCTTGTTGCCTGTCATTACTCAACAAGAATTCCTCGCACACTCATCTCCGCCTCCTATCCTGCTCTATTCCATGTGCTTGGTTGCAGCCGCGAGGCGTGAAATGCCACAGCAAGTGTTCGACTCCATTCGGTATCTAGTCAACTCGATCATCAAGACGGACGATGTGCTCTCGACCGCCTCTATTGTCAATGTTCAGGCGTTGTTGATTTTGTGTATGACTGGAGACTGTCACTCGCCGTTTGTTCCGACGGCCTTGTCAGCATTATGGATTCGTCTTGGTTCTGCGATTAGAATGGTGGGTCTTTACGTTCCGCCGTGTGACGACTTGCCGCCACTCATTTTTTTTTTACATTTTTCATTCTTTCTTCCTCCTTGACCAGGCGCAAGACCTTGGTTTGCATCGTTGTGAATCGGTAAAACAGAACAACGTTGAAATGAGACGACGTCTATGGGGTGCTTGCCTCATCTGTGACAGATGGTAATCTATTGTCTATTTTTTTTCTTCCCTTGTCGGCTTAACATCTCCCCTTAGGATAAGTTTGACATATGGTCATCCTTACATGATCGATATTCAGGATTGCGATGCTCGCTTGCCGTCTTCTGGGGATCCTAACGATCTTTACATGGACGAGCTCGTGCGACTGAGTATCATTCTCGGGCGTGTTCAAAAGGCCATTTACACGCAAGTCTCTTGTTCCGTTACGCAGAGTAGTATTGAAACCCCTTTTTTTCTTATAGTCCTGCTGGTCTCACTGTCGTTACTGATGACATGTTGAATCAAATTCTTACTGATCTCGAAGCATGGAGAGAAAACCTTCCAGAAAACCTGCAATTCAAAGGACCCGAAACCTCCAGGACTGCCGGTATGTCTTTTTACGCCATAGTCTCTTCTACTCGCTCTCTTGGCCACATCACTGACGTGCTGCTCTAGGCTTGCTCTATCTTCTCTATGTCTGTGTGTCCATGATGTTTTGGCGTGTCTTTATGCGAATTAGCTACTCGTGCCCTGCTCATCTCAAATTCGGATTGACGGTGGAGCAATGGAGCAACCTTGTGACGCACACTGGCCAAGCCATTGATTGGCTCGACGCGAATGAGAAGATTTATGACGTGTGGCTCGTCGTTGCTTATGCTGCTGCATCATGTGGGTTCGTCCAGGTAAGTCCGAGTGAATCGCTTGATTTGATGTTCGAGATTACTAAGGAGTTTTCCCGGTTCGAAAATCAATCAGTATCATACGTTCGTTAGAAGGAAGGACACCGATGCTGAAGCCAAGTTGCGCAAGTTAAGAGATTGTGTGAGGAGATGGGAGAAGTCCATTTCGCCCGACCATATGTCGGCTAGAAGAAAAGTAAGCACCTTTTTTTTACTCAGTAACAAGAGTCATCGAGCACACCTGTTGTTGTTTTTTTTTTCTTCGGAAATTCTAACTTGTTTCGACAGACGGCGGAAATCATGGCGTTGCTCTATGAAGCCACCCAAGGTCCTCCGGTCCCTATGGAAGCGCCTGCGTTGAACCCAACCGGTGGTGTCACCGTCAAACAACCTCTAGGCGGTCTGGACTATCGCCCCGATCCTACTCGACCCGGGAAGGGCGTCTTCATTGCACGAGGTCAAGCCAAAGAAGGAATCTATCAAGACTTGCCTGTAGGGACTATAGTACAAAGCGGTTCTGACGATGAGTACGAAGGTGAGGCCGCAGCCCAGACTGCCATTGCTTCTTTTCCATTGAGCCATGATCTCAAACGTTCCCTCTTCTCTTCCTTAAACGCGGATCCGATGGCTTCTTTGTCTTTTTTTACTCCACCGTTCCTTCCTTCTGCAGTTAATGAACAGCTTGGACAAGCGCAAGGACAGGAACAGGTATCGGGACCAGGATCGACGTCAACAGGCATGGTCAACTTCACGCCTCTGACAACAAACGTGAACCCAGCGATGAATGTGCAGTCGGTACCCAATAACCAAGTGATCAATATCTTGGATACACCTCAAGCGTCCAACACGCTAGCTGAGTTCGCCATGGCTGATACTGGGTTTTTGGAGGGTATTCCTACGTCGATGTTCGATTGGAGTGAGTCGTTTTCTCTATCTAAGGAAAAAAGTTGATCCCCCGCTTTGGGGGATTCCAATCCTGATTCAATCTTTCGCTTACCATTTCGCGTCCCTAGGTCAATGGGACAGTTTCTTTTCAAGGTTTAATCCCACCGCGGCAGATGCTGGTGCTGCGGCGGTAGGAGGTGGTGTCCATCCAGTTGCTCAGACTGTACAACCACAGCCTCCTACATCATGATGTCCATAGATGGCCCCAAATCTCTCTGCCTCTTTCCTCGACTCCTAATGGCTGCTAATAATGAAATGATCAGTTCTCTTTCTGCTTTCTATCTCAAAAAAAATTCTGTTCTGTGCTTGTTTAATTTCCATCCTTTTTCCTCGATTCTCGATGCGCTTTCGATTATTATTTTTTCTCGCTTTCCCTGTGCTGATTAACTATGTACCGAAAATCAAAAAAAGAAATCTTTTTTTCTCTACTTATCTTGCGACTGTCGTGTACGACGAATAGATAGTGTGTACGTATATAGTACATGCATACAAAAGCCTGGGAGCTTTTGTGGAGTCGAAACCCAGCTGCTACTTTTTTCTCCTATGCGTGTGTGTGGCCAAGCTGTTCAGTCACTGAAGCCCGGATTTTCGTAGATAATCAAGGCACAGTTCGCAGGCACATCAAGAACCGTTACTTGTTTAACCTCGGCTGCTTTTGAATAAGGGAAAAAAGGACTTTAAGCTCTCTCGGGTTCTCGGGATACAAGTGGTCGACCGGGTTCCAGGGGCCACCTCAATCGGTCCCGTGTGACGATAACATAACATACTTGTCCTTTTTTGTTCTTGGGTGGAAGGAGAACAAAAAAGATGCTCACCGAGTTGACCGATACCCAATCATTCAGAATTCAGTATACTTTGGATGGATGGAGTGACACGAGATCTGGAGTACTTGCATTGGCGGCCGAAAATGATGTCCCTTCTTGCCAAGTACAGTGATGTATTCGAGCCAGATTGCCACTTGTCGGCACGGGTTTTCGTTCACTCTGATTCTTTGTTGCTTCATGGATCAGGTGAAATATGTATATGTCCTTCAACAATCCCAACGGGTTTGAATATAAAAAGACAATTTTTGGCGAATTCAAGTATTTTTTATATAGGAGAACGTCTTTGGCTATGAATGGACCATTCCTCAGCGGAAACTTTGGGACCTGTACAAGGTAGAAGTCATGTCCGTACTTATTCCGTTAAGCATGAGCTTACTGATTCATTAGAACTTAATCTACAACGGGGAAATTGTTCATATTTCAATACTTAGAATACATTTTACTCTGTATGGCGGGTGGGGCTCTCCAAAATTGCTACAAGAATTCAGATGCAGAGGTATTCCAATCTATCTATAATTGTATTTCCTTCACTTCACTATAACAGACTCTGTTCATGACTGACTGTAAGAAGCCGTAATTAATCAAAACTTGAATGTGGCTGCACAACGGTTCTTAAGGGATCTCTGGGAAGTCTCTCTCCGAGTCCTTTTCTTCTTCATCAACGATTCGATTTTGGTATAAATTGGCACTTAGAGAGACAAAGCAGAACAAATCGAGACATTATATTGACTGGAAGGTTTTTCGATATCTCGATATCTTCGAAGAGAAGGATTTGAACCTTCCTTTCCGAAATCATACCATCATCGGGCCTGGTCTCTCCTAGACAGACTCCAACGTGACATTCGACCAAAGTTGGTGTACATTGGACTTGAATCTAATAGCTGATCTATTTCCCGTGTACATGATTTATGAGCCAGAGTGGCGTACCTATGAGGTACTGATTCACGCAGGTACGTAGACAGTAGAGGTGCTAACAATTGTTCCCAGTCAGGGCGCCTTGGTACTTTGCAAGAATGATGTTCAGAACTGAGATTATCTGGCCACGTTTCTTCGTGCTGAAGCCTCGAACACACACTCACGATACTGAAATTTGTTCATCAAGGCAAGGTGGGACAGTCCTGTGAATTCAAGACGGAAGCTCAGTACCAAATCCGGCATGTAGTCACTGGTAAGATGCGTAATCACTGCACTGATTCTGATCATGAGCCAACGAGTCGTACGACATGGCTTTAAAACTGGGCTCAGGAGGAGCCGTACTTCAGATTTGAAAGCTCGACGCTTTATCAATGTGGCGTGTGAATTTATTATTTAGCGATTAATATACCGGTTTCTCGACTCTTTGGGAGTCGGATCTGCGTTTTATACGTCTTCCAAACTTCTTGATAGTGCTTGTCTTGAGATCCTCCCGAAGACCGGATGTCTCCATCTTTAGGGCTCGAATGATTCGCAAAATCCCGAAGTGACTTTCAGCCAGTTACTGTTAGTCGACCCTTTGCTGTGAAACTATGTATTTTTAGTTTGTCTACAGGAAAGCGTCAAATCGAGTATCGATGCGAGGTATATACACACGTTTACTATAGGATGTAGGGCAGCAATAACAATACGTGTTCTGGAGAGGGGGAAGAGAGTCTATCAATGCAAGCACAATACGAGGGGAATGCTAAAGGTAAGAAAGAATCATTGAAAAAACCATGTATATATGCGTGTTCAAAAGTGTCAACATGAGTGTTAATAAAGGAAGCAAAGAGTCCGCAAGCAGGGAGATTGTCTGTACACAACACAGAAAAAATCGGATGCGCGGAAAGAATTGGAAAGACAGGGTGGGTAATTGTATTTATGTACGGCCGTGTACTGCGATAATCGCACAAGAGTCAAGTGAACCAGGTCCAAGCCAGTGTCTTCCAATTGTCACTGATTACGCGTCATAGTTTCGAAATCGACTAAGGAAGGATGGTCGGAACCGCTCGCTTACCATGTAAGGAGATGGGGAAGCAACAGGAACCGGACGGTTGCAGGGGTCTGCACAAGATAACGTCCTATAAAAGTGTAATAGCTGGAAGTTGAGAACCACCGAGTGAAAGTTGATAGGATGATCGTTGACAAGAGGGCAACGAGAAATGAATGTAAAAGATTACTAGGTGGCGTCGACTTCAGAATTATAAGATAACAGTAAATTCCCGCTTTAGAATGGCAAGGGTATGTGCGCGGGAAAATAGATAAGTACTTTCGTAAACTTGTCGAGTCCAAGAGACGCGCAGAAAAGCCCAAGGATATTGAGCGATTGGATTAATATGAGAACACCATCAACCACGGATTGAGAACGATCTAAAAAAACAGTAGGTTAGTTCGAACTAATCGACACCAGCGCTATCGCAGTATGACGCAGCCGGAACGTACGGGGAACAAAATGTGTGATGCAGTGACCACGCTGGAAACGGAATATTAATATCAAAGAGCGAAGCTCACAAAGAACATTCGGTAACTTACGACAATGGGAAGATGACCGCCCAAGATGAACCATCTATCCTCCATTCTATTGGGACAAGGTTCGTGCTGACAATGATCATCCCAGCGACTACCACGATCGAAACCAACATGGAAAACCAGAACCTAGTTACAGAGAAAACAACCGTCAGTAGCGTGTCTCATAGGAATGCAGGAATGAACGGATGTAGTGCGAATATGAAGTCGGGAAGAACATGAAGGGCAAGGAGTGGTTCATGACGTCGAGAACAGAGTCAACAGGGTCGCCGCACTTCACAGAAGCTTAGCCTCTGTCATACAGCTCTCACGGAAACTCAAGATCTCTCCCAAAGCTTCCCTCTCCCTGTTCCTTCCCCAATGTTCAGTAGACCACCCGTCATGGAACAGATCCCTCAAACCCCACTAACGCCCATCTCATCCATCATGACAAGATAAAGAATCGAGAAGAAATGTCTGACATATGCATATAGATAAGAACTCGACTCACCTTTTTGCTATCTTGGGTATCTCCTTAAAGAAGTTTGACCTCTCCACTTCCTTGATCGTCGCGGACCAAGTGATGTCGTATGAGAAACAATGAGCCAGGATCGCAACACTGACAGGAATACCGAGACCGCCAAAGAAAAAGAAGCTATAATAGAGAAATTATTTTACGTCGGGTGATTAGCATTTCGTGGCAGCAGAAATGGATTGAATCAAGGAAGAAGCAAAAGGAATTGATGTTGGAAAGGACAAATGAGCCCCCTATCGGCATTAGAAAAACATCCCTGCAAGTTTTTTGGGGAGAACGAAAACATAACACAACGTGCTTCATTCGATTCTCATGTCACCGGCGGGGCTCGAATTACAGTGCGATGCGTCGAAACTCCAACAAGCGAAGTCAAGCTTCGAAGAAGATAAGACTATACCCTCTTCGCCGGATTTGGACCACTTCCGAATATCCGATGTCACGTCGGAAAAAGCCCCAAACGAAAAAATCGAATCAAAAAAAAGCGAAATAGACAACTCACAAGAATGGAATCCACTTGAGGTTTTCCAGGAATGCCCATATCTACAAACGCAAAGGAAAAAAAGGACGTCAGTCATTAGTTCATCGTCGTCGTCATGAGCGCTCAACAGAGAACACAAATCATGTCAGAAAAAAAAAAAGAACGCGGCGTGCGGAGTGATCAACCACAAAAATCAAAAGAAGATCAACGTCACGGAGTGCTAGGGGTCCCACTCGAAGGCAAAACGCGTGAGGTAACAGTGTAATAATGAATTGAGCGTTGCATGGCGTGCCCAATACATGATACACGCAGCCCAGGAACCCCGTTATTGAATTATGATCAAAGGAGGGGAGGTGCAATAGAAATGAGGAGAAAGAACAAAATGTGGCGCGGAGACTGTAAATCTGTACAAAGGCCTGCCCATCCGGTAATCGGACTCGGAAAAATAAAACCATAAACGCCACAGACGCATTTCTTCTGAATCACTGCTGGGGCCCAAGAAGAGCAGTGAATGCAATGCATGTGTGGGGTGGTTTTCACTTTCACCAAGCACATCTCACGCGCCAACGAGATGATAATGAAAGAGATGAACAAAAAAGTGCGAATACAAATTCCGAAAACGGACGGGGTGACGGATGGATGAGACGGAAATAGAAGAAGGAAGAGAAGAAGCACGCAAAATGAATAGAAAAAGTGAGGAGTGGACCTGAAACTCACCAGCTCCTTCTTCCCCAATCGATACTCCAACAGCGTATAGCCAATGTTCCCACTCCCGAAGAACACTATGGTGCAAGCTAGCCATATTTCGAACGAGTGGAGGTAGAATCCATCGACTGGGAGCATGAACCCCAAGAGGACGTAGTTAATGATACTGGTGGTCATAGCGGCGGCTATACCGTAGTAAGAGAACATGTCTGTGATTGGTGGTTCGGGGTGAATGTGAATGAAATTGTGATTTGAAATGGGTAAATGAAAGGACGTACAGGCCAGCATGGAAATCTTGTAGTGTAACGGAGCGGGCGACCAAATGAACCGATGGATTTGTTTGGAAATAGGTCCTCGTCTGGGCCATTCGATGAATGGATTGAACAGCAGTCTGAAGAAGGGGGGAAAAAAAAGAAAAAAAAAAAGGAAAAAAAAAAATAAGAAAAATTCAAAAAAAAATTAGCTTGCCCAGAACTCGAGAACTCGAAGGAGAAGAAAATTGAAACCCACTCGTTACATCCATATGCGTACTTTTGCCACCTGTTAAGCTCATCATCGCAGGTCAAACTAACACCTTCCTTAAATCCTCCATTGGAATACGTTGCCCAACGAATAATAAACCCCCTCCCGAGTAACCTCAACGCCATGTCAAAATCCTCTGAAACATTACTCTCACTCCAGATCTTCTCCTTCCCGTCCGCAGGATCCGTAAACGCTGCGTCCTGTATTGCTTTCCACCTCAAGAACGCGTTATGCCCGACGAACGGCGCAACCTCTCCATTCGCGCAAGCCAACGAAATACACCTGTTGATCCTTCTTGTGAAATACGCGATTCCATTCTCGAAATAATGATGTGCGACCTGCATCACGTCCGACTCGTGTTGGATGATCGCCACGTTCGGGTCCTCAGCCATTTCCCGCACCGCGTCTCGCAGACAGTCTTCGGGAACGACCGTGTCAGAGTCGACAATGAGGATGATCTCACCCACGCGAAGAGCTTTGCCGTTTGCAGCCCAAGGTTTGAACATTCGGGAGTTATCTTCGTACATTTCTTCGATGGCCATTTGGAGGGCTTCTTCTTCGAGGTCCTCAGTTTCCATGAGCGCGTCGAGACCTAGAGGGCCGAGCGAAGGCGTATCAGGTCGGTCAGAATTGGGGGTGTCGCTGCCAGAAGTAGAAGGAGAGTGAGACGATTGAGCGAGGAAAGCAGGAAGAGGAGGCGTGAGCGCCAAGTCGGAGTCTGCTGAGATACCTCCGATAGACATATCATCTCCATCCTTGTTCATGTACTGAACACCGTATCTTCCGTGACCGCTACCGATACCAAAGTTACCCAAAGCAGTCGTACTGCCTGTCCGACTCGTGCTGCCACCGATCGTGAATTTGCTATATCTCTGACCTGGAGTCCCGCCACCCGAGTTGCGTTCTTGAGCTTTGCGAGCTTCGACGAGTCGTTCGAGGTGTTTTTCAGCCAAAAGACTGAGTGCAAGACCATAGTTCATGTTGCTGGCCTTTTTGAATCGACCAGCACGATGGAACGTCGGGACCTTGGGATGCTTCTTGCTACCTTTCTCGGACGGTACACCTTTCTCTGGGTCATGAGGATCTCCAGCTTCGAGACCGCCACCGGGACAACCGTGACGAGGACGAGCGACCCAGCCGATACCTTGCGTTCGGTAAAAGCTGATTCTCTCGTCTCGATCTGCTCGAGAAAGACCGCGAAGACCGTCATCACAGACAAAGATGGCACTGGTACCGCCTTGCCTAGCGTATGTCTGCATGGCCCTCTTGAGACTGGCTATACTGGGAGCCAAGACCGTCTCTAGACTCTCCTTGTAAACCGGCATCTGGATGGTAACGTGAGGCAGCTTGTTTTCGATGTGAGCAGTTAGAGGAGAAGGTTGAGGAGCGATAGCAGAATAGTATTTCGAGTTTTCGTGGTAGTGAGCGATAGGACCGAAAGCCATGGTCACGTTCTGGACAATTTGCAGACAGAAGAAGAGGGAGACACAGTAGAGCAGAGGAATAGTGGCTGCGAGAGCGAAACGAACAAAACCACCGTCGAGCAGCATTTCTCGAACAAGCGTTCGAACACCGTTGCCAATGAAAAAGACAGAAAGACCAGCCGCGAGACCGTTGTAAAGCGGGGCGTATAGCATGGCCTTTCGGGGCTTGGGCGAGCCATCTTCCGAGTCGCTTTCGTAGGTGGTCTCTGTGTACTTTTTACCGTACCAAGTACGTTTCGTGACGGTCTTTGCGACTGGTAAACCGGCAGCGAGACGACGATCGTTTTCGCGCTGGATTTCAGAGGCACCGGCTATAGAACCTGGAGGGTAAGACAAGGGAGGAGGCGGAAGGTTGGATTGACGGCCGATGTTAGAGGTGTGACGAACGAGCGAATGGCCAGAGGCTGAAGAATCGTCTGGATGACCGTGTAGAGAACCAGGTTGGGAGAAGGAAGAGGAGCGAACGGAGCCTGCTGGGTTCGGTCTTGAGCGCCAAAGGAGTTTGATGAGCCGGTCCTCAAAGTCCTGGCATGTAGGAATGATAGAGTCTATGGACGAAGACCAGACAATCAAGACGCGTTCGTCGCGCTAGCAAAAAAAAAAAACAGAAACATTAGTAGATTGCGATCCGAAAAAATGCATCAACTCACGACAAAGGCTGCACACTGTTCCTTGTCCGCAAATGGTAACGACAGCATATTGTCCAGGATCTGAATGCGCGTATTGACGTCGACATAGAGCGAGTCGGTGTCGGCGGGAACTTGAGAAAGAGCTGCGTGTACGGCAGCACTACGAATCTTGACTGCAACCACTGGGTTCAACCTACGAACGGCGGTCTCAAAGGGCTCAAGACTGATGTTTTCGTAGGGAAAGACACGGAATTCGACAGGATCGTCGTTGACGCGAAGCGCCACACCCGAGGTGAGATTCTCTTCATGGGGCTTGAGCCAGGAATCGGAGGTGTGCTTGTAGATGTGGTGGAGCAGAGCGTCGTAGCGGTCGAA
The DNA here is from genome assembly GCA_004369135.1 of Dendrothele bispora CBS 962.96. NCBI lineage: Eukaryota > Fungi > Basidiomycota > Agaricomycetes > Agaricales > Dendrothele > Dendrothele bispora. The sequence continues at coordinate 21,085 of ML179825.1, read as the reverse complement.
GTCCATGTCGGCCTGCTGGGAGCCAGGAGGAGGGACGGAGGGAAGAAGAGGCTGGGACTGTAATCCTTATCATAAGCGCAAGGCAATAAGATGGTAGGGGTTCCGGGGTCCCCATCCCCTTTTGGATCCAGATCTCGCTTACATACGCGCCAGATCCCGATCGTGTCCTGAACCAAACCGCGATGAAAGAATTTGAACCGGCAGAGGATGAAAACACGGTGGTTCCAAAGTCACTGGCTCTCCTCCCCACCCCATCATGGACGATAGGAAATCCATCCGCAGGGCTTCCCTCCAGCAATCCACGAGCGATGACTGGCATCCCGAGGCCCTCTATTCTCCTACCACCCCTACTTCCGCAACTCCCTTTTCAAAACCACCTCCCTCGTCCTTCTCATTTCCCTTCCAGGCTCACCCAGGCAACCCAGACCCTGGCACCAACATCCCTGGTGTCTCTTCTCGTCGTTCATCTATCGAGTCTCTTCGTGCCCGTCGCAACTCTTCAGACTACGAGTTTGGTCGTCCGTTTGCTCCATTCATGCACGATAGTCACGCTTCTCCTCGTCCCAGTCCTCCGCTTCCTGAACCCAATTCTCCCATCCCTCGCCAGTCTTCGGCCACATTCCGAGCTCCATTTTTGTCTCCGGCCTCTCGTCCTTCTTCTTCTGTCTGGTCTCCTCCCTCTTACCCTGTTTATCCTGTCCTTCCCAATCTTGGGCAGTCCTCTGGTCCAGACTCTCCTGCCGGCTCTTCCTCCGCTCTAGCGCTTCCGAAAGCCAAGCCTCCTCTTCCTTCCACTCGTCTCACAGAGAAACTTACGAAAGAAGATAAACCTTGGCTCAGTCGTACTCCCACGAGAGAACGTCTCTCATACTGGATCACTTTTTGCTGTATCCTCCTAGGTGTTGTTGGAGCCGCTGCTCTCTGCTACTTTGGTGCTACCTCCGTCGATCTCTTGAACGAATCAGACCTGTGTCTCGTTCTCGAAGACGATTTCAACTCTGGTTCTCTCGACGAAAGCGTTTGGAAACGAGACGTCCAGCTCGGTGGTTTCGGAAATGGAGAGTTCCAGATCACCACGAACAGTGACGATAACCTCAAAGTACAAAACGGTCAACTCTACATCATTCCGACTCTCACCAGCGACTCGATTGGCACTGACAAGATTTTCGATGGATTCACGTGAGTTTCCTTCTTCCAAAACAAAGAAAAAAATTCATTCTTCTTAACTGTCATTCGCAGTTACAACGTGGACGGATGTACGACCGACAACAAGACTGCCTGTTCTGCCAAATCCAACAGCGGTACTCACACCGTTATCAACCCAGCCATGTCCGCCCGGATAAACACCGCCGGTACAAAGAGTATCAAGTACGGCAAGGTCGAAGTGAAAGCAAAGAATCCCCGTGGAGATTGGCTCTGGCCCGCTATCTGGATGTTACCTGTCGACGACACATACGGAGCTTGGCCTCTGAGCGGAGAAATCGATGTCAGTCTTCATTTTTCTTAATGAATTTCTTTTTTTGCTAATAGGGGTTGCATGTAGCTCATGGAAGCGAGAGGTAACCTTAACACCTATGGAGCGCAGGGTCTCAACTTTGTCAGGTCCTCGCTCAACTATGGTCCTTTGGATAGTCTCATCACGTTCATATTCGGTTGGTGGGAAGTGAAGAGGGGTGGGTTCAATGAAGGTTTCCACACCTATACTCTCGAATGGACTGCGGATTGGATGCGCATTTACGTTGATTCTCGACTTCAAGCTATGCTCGATTTGACGATCAAGAAAGAGAAAGACAGTTTCTGGAATCGAGGTCACTTCCCTCAGACTGCGCAGAACGGCTCTACCCAAGCTGTCGTTCAAAATATTTACGAAAACCAAGGTGGAGGATGGAACGCTCCGTTTGATCAACAGTTTTACCTCATTTTGGATTTGGCGGTTGGTGGGACCTCGGGGTGGTTCCCGGACGGAGTGGGCAATAAAGCTTGGCATGATGGGAGTGCGACGGCGATGTTTGACTTTGCATCTGACCAGGACAATTGGAGTAGGACGTGGCCGACGAATGTGGATGATAGGGCTTTCAGGATGTGGGTTGCTCTTTTCTTTTTGAATTTTCAGGATGACAATATTGACTACTTTTGTTCTCAAAGTGATTCGGTCAAGATGTGGCAGCTAGGAGGATGTTAGAGCTGAACCCTCTGAAACTCGCGATATGTCTCTTGGGACCGTCTAGCTCTTGATATTTTCGCCAAACCCAATTCCAAATCGATATGGCACAATGGACTTTTTTCTTTTTTATTAGAAACACGAACTTTCAACTCATAGTACGGACAACACCAGAAAAACCACTCCATTCTTTTCACGCACACGAACCTTACAATCCACTTGTTATTAGATTCTTGGGCCCTTCTACTATACCAGACTTACTAACTTTTGCCCTAAATGCCTGCTTACTGTCATCTTTCTTTCAATTCATTCAAGCTTTGCTTACTTATACATTTACGCTCGCATCCGATTGGAAACCCTCGGCCGCTGTTCAAGATTTCCAGGGAGGGGTTTCTAGGAGGACTCGACACGGATCACCGAGATATCGTACGCAATTCGGGAGATTTGCAATTTCTCATTTCGTACCTTACCTTAGGCCTGTCGTTTTTCCTTATCGGGGCGTTCGGTGTTTGTTTGCTTTGTTGGGACACATTCCGTTTCTTTACTTCCAATGTCGTCCATCATGATCAACGATATCTTTCCATGCACAATGACTCACGAACGGAAAAGGCGGCTTTTCTCCCTCCTATTTCTTATCGTCGGTTACACATATCGTCATTCGTCGTCAATTTCTTCAATTTACATGCCAATCGGTCCCTTTAGGCCTTCTTTCCTCCCTCGGGTTTCCTTCCCTTCTCTGCCAGACTAGTTTCATGGTGCCTCTGCTTCCGCGTCCGACTCGAGACTTGTCGTAAACCTGCGCTTCGTCTACGGTGTTCCATTCAGCATGTCTATCTTGATTTTGCCGTTTATGTCTTGACAGGGCAGGGTGGGGTAGGGCTAGAGTGTAGGGCTGGGTGCTGTTATTGCATTGACATTTGTCTCGGGCGTTTAGGTATCCACTTCTTGAGCGCTTCGCTTCTTTGAAGTTTGATATCCTCCCCTTTCGAAATTTCTTTTCTTTCCTTCTCTTTTTGTTTCCCCTGCGGGGCGATACTACCTGGCTTCAAATGACACACGCAACGCATATGGGCATCTGATTCGGGGGATTCAGTGGGCTTTACCTTACTTGCTTCCGTCGTAAATATCAAAATTCATACTGTACTCCAAACTACTTTGCTTTATCGTTAACATTATACCTGCTTTTGTTTCTTTACTCACTTCCTCTTTTCCTGTCCCCCTATGGCCCGTTATCTCACACACGCACACCGAGTTCACTTTGTACTCTGTTCCCGACGAGACGCGACTGGTTCGTTGGTCTCTGTTTGATGATCAGTATTCTGATTGAACGTTATCGTACGTTATATCCCCCTATCATAACTAACGTTTGTTGGTTTTGTTTCACATATATACCTCGACGCCTTTTTCCTGTTCTGTTCTGTTCTGTCTGTTCTATTTGTACGTATACTTGTTCTTATCAACACCACCTACTTACATAGCACACACGAGATGTATATACATATTGTATCTCTTCATAGTTTCCTTAAAATATATAGATCTTGAAGTGTTTGAACTGTACGTTTTTACCTAAACTTGTGGATTGACTTGGTCATCTATTAGGCTACTACTGCACTTTAGTATTATGGTGGCGCTTTCACGGTTTCACCCATCTACATCACCCATCTACATCACCCATCTACATCCACTGCACTCCTAAACGCGTAAACGACTTTGAAAATATAACTCTATCTAGACGATAGTGTCCATTTGCCCGAGAATGCCGTGTACGTAACCAGACGTAACCTAATCTTTAATCCAGATCTATGTCATCCTTATCATCACAATGACGTCAAGGCAGACGTCGTTCAATTGATTCAATTATCGATCATTGATTCTACAACCCGTCGGCCTCCGTATCCCTTCCGTATCTGGCCATAGTAACAAGGCACTTGATGTTTTTTTTTCTATGTATCTTCAAGTGAATAGATATGCGGGTATCGTGTACAGATTCCAGAACTAAACTTGAGTACGACAAACTCCCAAGCTTTTTGCATTTTTCGTCCTTCGATTACATGTAGGCCCGTATCCGGTACCGGGAGAAAAAGAATTCTGGTAAAGATTTCTTTTAGAGGTTTCTTTGCGCACAGGAGAGACCTCTAGATCTTTTCTTTTTTTCTTTCAGTAAGTTTTGCAAATACGGCAAAATTCTCTCTCCTTGAGGCCATCGAGGAATGCCATACTAAGATTTCATAAAACATGGCCGATAAGCGAATTATAAAAAAGGTCCTCTCGGGGTCCTCGCGGTCGCTTGTGCACAGAAAGAGAATTTATATGACCCCTGGGCGGTGGAAAAGTATGGCTTACAGATACATAAGTATTACAGATAAGTAACCTCTCTCACCAAGTCCGGAGCGCAAGGTAAAGTGACCGTAAGTACTTAGTTAGTTAGTTAGCTGTACATAATTGTTTGCAGGGCTGCACTCCGAGGAAAGTGGGATTAAAATTAGCACTTTTTGGGAGGCAGAAGGCGAGCGTAGCAACTGCCAACTTGCATACGACGTACATGGGCGAGGCGAAGCGCAGCACTTAGTAAGGGCCACAGCTACATAAAAACGGCGTCCACGACCCCGACGTCAATAAAGTGTGTAGTGTCCAAGGGCAAAATACACTCTTTGCAACATGTGTGCTTGGGAGTTGATACCCTTGTTTCAACATTCGCGACGATCATAGGTTATGCACATATGCAAATACGCGCTGCAGAAAGAAAAGAGGCATAAACTTGCTTCCAGATGACAGGAGGATGGCATGTTCGGAAAAAGCATCCAGTTTTCTCCGACCCGAGTATTCGATTTCCGTAGATGAAGGCCTCGGACTCCCGAAGAAGAATTCTAAACGTCGAGACTCGTCCTATCAGAGCTTTTTCGTACTCCGCGAATTATAAGTTGAAGACTAGAAATCCGTTAGCCGAGGGTGGCGAGCATGGACTATAGTACCTACCCTCTGTAAGTGTAACACAGTCCTCATTGTGTAGTATGATCACGCATTTTCTTCGAACCGGTTTCCAACTCGAGTTTCGCAGTTGAGCCTATCAAAATCTATACCTGGATCAAATCGAGCTGCTCGTTTCGTTAGAAAAGAAAAGCCCTGATGAGTCCCTGGATTAAACGTTAAACATCTGTATCAGCGATCACCATGAGAGCTTCCTTTCGACCGACATCTCGCACGGCTTTCGGAAATGTGTTGGGATTAGTCGGAAGGTACGTCGGACATGACGAAAAACTTCCTAATTGCATCGATAGTGACGTCGACGGCACATGGGCTTCATTATAAAAGAGCAAAGCTCAGTCTTTAAGCTGAACTTTGATACCTGGGACTGAAACTGCGTGTTCAACGTTCAACTTGAACTAACCGAGTCCGACACTGAAAAAAAGCCCGAACCAACCTGCCTCAAGATGCCTGGAGAACTCGAAGAGCTGTGATCCTTGTGAAGTGTGCCAGTGATTGGGCACTGACAGAACATTGCTAGTGACAGATCGTTGGATGGGTGGCCACTAGTACTACGGCCACGTTCAGAGGAGGACTGTGCCGCGGCACGTGAACACAACCGAGACAAAGTCGAAAGCGAACGAGTTGAAAAGTCGACTTTACAATTGTCTCTCCAACCCTTTCGTCGCGACTACCATCTTCGACAACCAGTCTCTCCAACGCTCGCCTTTTTTCCCGACCTTGCGTCCTCATTCTCATAATACGCGCGTCGGTTTTCGTGCACCGAGTAAAATCCGCTGTCATCGAACGCGTGGCACTTTCCTATTGAGCTCACGAATATTCCCATCGAACACTTGCTTTCGTACTTACTACCACCTGAATGGTGCCAATCCCTTCGTCTAAACGAAATACTTCACGGTTGCTGTACATAGTTCTTTCAGTTGCCACACAATATGTTCCCAACTTGCTTCGCGTCTGTGGGCTCCTTGAAGATTCCTCTACCCGTGTCGATGCTGCAGGTCTTCACCAGTTTACGAAACGGAAAGAGGACCTTCCAGAGACGGAGAAAGTTGTCTTTGGACTGCTCATTCCGATCCTCGTGTCGTTGTCAGGATTGTTTGCCGGTCTGACCCTGGGCTACATGTCGTTGGACGAAACACAGGTTATTCGTTTTTCTTCAACGATAGCCACTCTTGATTCGTACTAATGATCTTAAATGGATAGCTCAACGTACTCAGTATCAGTGGAACTCCGTGAGTCTTATACATTTCTGTCTCTTCAGTTACCTGATCAATTGCTCATCGCTGTCTGTTGTAGACAACAACGTGAATGCGCTAACAAGATCAAACCCATCCGCGAAAACGGTCACCTCTTACTTGTTACTCTTCTCTTGTGCAACATGATTGTCAATGAGTCTTTGCCCATCATTGCAGACCCCCTCCTAGGGGGCGGCGTGCAGAGTGTCGCCGTTTCGACCACTCTCATCGTCATGTGAGCTTCTTTTGTCAGCTTATCTATGTCATCGTAGATGTTTGTATAGGCCGAGAGTAAAAGCCGTCTCTGAGGGAAGACAGCGCAGAGTCCGTTGTGATCTGCCCCATGCTATAATTGATGAGCAACTCTTAGACGCGTCTGTTCATTCAACGCGTCTCGACGTGTATATTGTCGAAAATCATATGCTTCCCTCGAGAGTGACGTCACGCGTGCCCATTTTTCCTTTCCGGAGCAGTGCATTCCGAGAGCGTCTTTCCCAAGACCTTTTTTTTGAGCTTTCCTCTGGGCGTCCTTTTGAATTTGCGTCCTAACTCGATTTTTCATATAGATTCGCCGAAATCATCCCTCAATCCTTGTTTACCCGTCATGGGCTTTATCTTGGAGCGAAGATGGCGGGTCTTACGAGAGTTCTTCTTTGGATTGCTGTAAGACGTTTGTTTACTGTTGCCAGTGGATTGCGAAAGTTTTAACTGATAGATCTTGTTACCTATAGATGCCTATCTCTTGGCCAGTTGCCAAGATTCTTGAATTTGTCTTAGGTCCTCATCATGGAATCATCTACCGCCGGGCTGGTGAGCTTAACTTTCAAGTCTCGGCTAGGACCTAACCTTCTTACTTCGGTTGCCTTGATAGAACTTAAAGAATTGATCGCCTTACACTCAGACTTGGGCACTCATGGAGGTGACCTCAAGGTAAGCTGAGAGTTCGAAGCTTCAGACTGGAGAAGAACATGACTTATCAAAATGTAGAAGGACACGGTCACAATTGTGCGACACACCCTAGATCTCCAGGAGAAAGTTGTACGACAGGTAAAGTATCAACTTTTTAGTTCGCGTTAATACCGCCATATTCACTCTCTTTACTGGTCCTCTTGTCAAGGCAATGACACCTATTGAGGATGTCTTCATGCTTTCAATTGATTCACAGCTAGATTATGATCTTTTGAGGAAGATTTGCATGACCGGCCACAGCCGAGTACCTGTCTACGAAGAGATCGAGATTCCTGTTCATCCTCAAGCCGCAGCTGCATCTATGGGGATTAGTGGTGTATCAAATAATGCTGGAAAAGCTCCGCGCATGCAAAAACTCAAAAAGATCATTGGAATCTTGTTGGTCAAGCAGTGCGTGTTGATCGACCCCAAAGGTAAGCTGAAAGGTCCCTTTTTCCGTGAATTTGGAGAAAGGAAAAATAATTCAACTTGAATTCTCAGATGCGATTCCGCTCAGGAAATTACCTCTCAACAAAGTTTTGTATGTCCCACAGAACGAACCTCTTCTTGGTATCTTGGACAAGTTCCAAGAAGGACGAAGTCATATGGCTATTGTCAGTCGGTTTAGCAGAGAAAAGGTTCAGATCTTCCCCCAGTCTTGTGTCTTTGTTCCCCAATTGATATCTTGCGCAGGCTGCAAGCGTCAAAAAAGTCGTGAAACATACTTTGACCCAGCGACTTCGTCAACGTGTCGGATTCGACTCTTCGGATTCAAGTGACGAGGAAGATCAGGAAACTTCGATTAGCCGACGTGGACGCAGGAAAATCAAGGACATTGAAGAAGCTACTGAGGATGGCGAAGATACCCTGAAGGAAGACAATGGTTCAATGATCAACGGATCGAATCTCGCTGCGGAACGGAAAGGTAACTTTCTTAGAATTGTATGATGCATATATAGACTGAAATGATCATTGTTTCCAGATAATCAGAGGGGTCGAAGAGGCAGTTTCCAGTTGCCTAAGATTTCGGGAGGAATGGGTTCAAAGTCACAGTTGGAACAGGCGATGCCTGCAGATGCGGTACTAGCGAAAGAAAGTGCAGCAGAGGTACAAGGATCTTTTTCCTTTTCAGTGTGATTTCAAAGTCTCATCCTTTTTTCTCCTTAGTTTTTGCAAGGTTTCGATCTGGCTGTGTCCCCTCTTGGCATCATCACTCTGGAGGACGTTCTTGAAGGTGTGTCCTTTCGGTTGTCGAAAATACGTCCACTGATCTCTTTCTGAATGACAGAGCTCATTGGAGAAGAAATTTATGATGAATTCGATGCTCAAGGTGCTCATGGTGACCCTTACGTACCTTCGCAATCTCAAAACCAAGACAATCCCTCTACGCTGCCAATTGCTGATGCTTCTTTCCTTCCACCGGCTCTTACGAAGCCTGCCTTGAGACCGCTTTCGCTCAAGGGTTTGAACTTCTTGAGATCACGAAGTGCTCCTCCTAGTCCCAGAGATATTACGGCACCCGCCGAAGATGCGATACCAGGGACCATGAACATAGTGAAGGCATCTGATGATACCGACGAGAAAGTCCCGTCAATCTCACGTACCCATTCGTCTTCGGATCTTGATAGTATGAGGCAGATGTCCTCGACTCTCCCTAGTCAAGGAGCGACCACAGTGAACACGTTCGATAACCAGAAAACGACGAGTCGCGGTGGCCCGCCTTCAATAATCATTGAACAATATACTCCTACGTCAACTCCTAGCGTCCTTCCCCCCGAAGAGAGCTCACTTCGTAATGTGGAGCTCAAAGCACCCACTCCTATCGTCGCTCCGATACCCAAAGTAACCATCGTCCAACCAGTGCCAACTGCGAAACTAAGTAACGGCGCTGCCAGTTCCCGAAGCACCTCTCCTTCGCCTTCTCTCGAAGCCATTTTGTTGGACCGTAAACGACGCGTCGTCACAGGCGGCAGTGGTGGCTCACCCAGTGTCGTCGCATCTGCGCCGGGATCCGTGAGTAACCTTCTCGTTCACCCCGGGAATGTACCTCCTAGTGTTCCTGGTGGGCGGGTCGGTGCTCCGAAAGGAACCAGATTCAAGAGCAGTCCACTTGTTGGAGAGAGGGGTGGTGTGGTTGTTGCTGAACAGATAAAGCAGAGTTTTGTACCGAATGGTCCTGGTGATAGCAGCGGAGGAGATAATGCGATTGTTATGCAGGACGAAGCTGACGAGCGGATATCCAGAGAGAAGCAGAAGGAAGGACCTGACAAAGTATGATAAGTTGATGAAGATGAAGACAGGACGTGTTTGCTATTGCTTTTGCATTTTTTCTCCTTACTGCCCGTTGCTCACTGCACTGATCTCAGAGTTCTGATCGAATTGTAAACTATGTAACTTCTCTTTTCCCTTCGGATTTTGACTAGGCTGTGGCGTCCAGATTTTCATTCCAGACGTCCTCTGTATATCGCGACCTTTTGACAGCCTACTATTGTATATATCTGACGAAGATTTGTACTAACAGTTCCTTGCATCCACAAATTGAAGAATCGTTACCCCTAATAACATGCATTTTGAACATACATTCTGTCTAAATGAGTCTAATATCTATTTTGTACAGGTCTATCTTATCCTGAAACTCTGCAATTTTCGCCGCCTTCGTCGCCTAGAGTAGCAGCAGGGAAACAGCGGTGAGAGCCCTAGTTTTGACAGTTCATTCAATGCCCAGCGAAGTTGAATCAACAAACGGACTTACGCCGAGGAGAAGAACATGAAAATATCTATCAAGAATAGATGAGTGAAAACGGTGTCGAACTTGGAGGCCTCGAAATGCTTACATTGGATCAGAAGGAATGCCTGTCCTCAGGATAAATATTGAATGATCAAAGGCAGAAACAGAAAGAGATTATGCACTAACCGCAAGTGTATCGCAATTTCCATCAGGAGCATACAAGGATGAAACCACGAGTTGACTGGACAATTTTCTGCATGTTAAAAGCGTCGAAGAAAAGAAGTGAAAGTGACTCACTTCACAGCACTCGGTGTCCCACTCAAAAACATGGCGACAAATCTCTCTGCCAAAGCGTCTTTCGGTATGAAACCCGAATTGGTCATAGACTGTACCATAAATATACCAATAATCGGTACAAGGACAGTTTTGGCCAAAGTGACCATGATCATTGCTGTTATGGGTAATTTGGAGAGTGGCCTCGGTATAGACATACGAGAGAAGGAAGCACCGAGGACGATGAGAGAGAGAGGAATCGTAATGTCACCAGCAAAATCAGCTGTAAGAGCGGGTGTAAAAGAACCAGTCATGTTGTTGACTACGAAACTTTACTGACCAGTATCAAGAATAAAAGCTAGAGGGGGCCTTCCATCTGGACCCGCCCAATTTGGACCCCCGACATTTGTTGCATCCGTGAAAAGAGCTTTCAGTTGCGGAACCAAGGCACAAGGAAGAGAGACCGCTAAAGTAACTGTAACTGGCGTGACCAACACCCCTAACGAGTGTATTAACTGGACTGATTTTTGCCAGCTGCTAACGGGAACTTGAGGACAAACTGGATCTGCAGCTTCGGTCGGAGAAGAAGAAGCAAGTGAAACTCGAGAATTATTCAGGCTTGCTAGCGAAGGAGGTGGTGCATTTGGGGGTGGGTTACTTGTCTTTGGTAGTTGAAAAGATGCAGCCCCTGCGGATGGACGACGAGGCCGGAATGAGTTCGAGGTGGATACACGGGATACTCGTCTCGCTAATTGAACGTCTGGATCTGTCTCATGATGTTCCGAACAACAAGCATCCGGAGTTGCGTCGAAAATAGGTACAGGCTCGTCCGAGATACCTTTTTCTAATGCACTTGTGGTAACAATAATTTTATCTTCTAGAAATCGATTGGGGCCTTTCTCTTCAACCTTGTCATCAGAGAAACCGGTAGCAAGCGATGATGAGGTTGTTGTTTTTCCGCGTTTCAGAAGGTGTCTTGCTATTCTGCTACCAATAGGTTTCTCATACCACGGAACGTCCTTTTGTGCTTCTTCTCCTTGAGGTACCCCTGGTGCGTAATCCCATGCAAGCGAAGGAGCTGCCCCCAGAACCCAGAAAACGAAATGAAAGACAAGTATGAACATTGAGACATAGGAAACTCCCAACGCAGGGTCTGTGTCGCCATTGAACGGGGCTTGCGCAGTAACCGTTATAACAACGGCCGTGGCTAGATAGGGTGAACCAAACGGTTCAGGTTCAAACATCCAAGTAACGCAGGATGAAATTGTCGACATACGCAAGTTACCCCAATTACTCATTCCAGTGGCTACCAAGATCCCCTGCCAGAAGTTTCGCGGAACATAACAGAATTCACGAATAATTGCCCCGAGAACGAAGCCTATGATGACATATATCGATGCGACGAGGATGAGAGGGCCAATTGCTCCAGCATTCTCGGTCGTGATACTTGTAACAATGTTGGAAAAAAGCAAACAGGGAAGCGAAATGTTCATGGCCACTTGAGAAGCGCCTCGACTCGCTGAAACCGGGAACATGCCCCTTTTTTCGACGATAAAACCAAAAGCAATGGTTAAAAACCTGTCAAAAGCATACAAATCCTTGAGTTGAGGATAGAAATGACTCTTAGTCGAACTTACATTTTCAACAGCGGCATTACGCCGCTGTAGATGAGGAAGCCAGCAGAGGGCATCGTAGAACGCGATTTCAAGGAAGTAAGATACTATCTAATGACTCACAATACTCTGCCAGTTTATTTAAAAGGTTCGTGGTATTCGGAATTCCGTCCGTTATGGGGTCCCATGGCGAGAGAAAATTGTCGAAGGTTTAGATATCCGATATCGGACCGATCGGACTCGTGCAAGATTGCCGTTTTGAACTTCCGGGTCGTGTATGATAAGTAGAACACATGTAAAGAAAAGAGTATTACATGAAGTAAAGTAGAACTTCCTATTACGAGTACCAGAAATTAAGGTCCGCGAAATAAGTTGAAATGCATAGTCCAAAGATACAAGTTGAATTGAGTGTCAGTGTCGTGAAGATGCGTGTTGTACAATGTAAGTCGTAATGAGACATCAAGAAAAGGAGCGTGTACGTGGCATGTAGCGTCAAAGGACGCTAGGAAGGGAATCAGGTTCACTGACCACCACAGCATCATCGAGTGGTCTGGACCATTTATCTAAAGGATGGCTCAGAATAGCAATATCATTAAACACGGAAAACGCATACCCGGGCATGCTAAAAAGTATCGTTCTAGTGCATTCATAAATCGTTCCTGATATTCAGCTGGTGGTACAACTGTTACTTCCTTTCCTCCGGCAGACTGAAGTCCTTGTTTGGCTTTATATTCTAATGTCTTAGCAAAGGTGTAACTCCCTGAATAGATATGATGTTGAGCTTGGTGGTCTAGCCAGTTGTGCACAGATAACTTACCAATGGTATCTACTAATCCGCAGGCGATCTGTCTATGCTCCGTATCTACACCTAAAAGTAAACTATCATAACAAATCAGAAGGTTTTGAAGGAGAGATGGTTTTATGACGCACGAGTAATCCATGATGTTGCTCCTTGAAAGGAAATCGGCGTCACTTTTGATTGCTTCCCTTAGAACGACCTTCGAGTGAGGACGAATCAAAGTTAAAGACTGCTGTAGACCTGTGATCATTACATGAGCCTTTCGTTTGTCTGGCTGGATTCTCCTGGCTCCCACCTTCTATCCATTCACCATCGAATAGTGTTTTGGAGACCTGACCTTTCGTAGTCGCACCCTTGACTCGTCTGCCTTGGATACCTTTTAAGTCAAAGGTCTTGTCTATCTTCTGATCATAAAACAGGTTCTCCATCACTAAAAGATCAGCTTTAGATTGCACAGCGCCCGTCTCGAGGTTCCGGATTTCGATTGTATAGAAGCCCATCAATTTAGCCAGAGTGGTCGCCTTGTTGGCGGTCGATTCCAAATATCGGAAATACGAAGGCCCCAGCTCGATAAGAACTTGACTAACGCAAAGTTAGAATTAACAAGAAAAGACTTCGGCTGAATGTTTTACTTACAGGTCCGCAACATTCCAGGCATTGACTAGGGTTTTGATGATAAACCTGTCATCCTTCGTCTTCCAGAAATTCGACTTGCTTTTGCCTCCATCAGCCGACCAATTTGTACTTTTCGATAGACTCTTCAAAAAGACATCCTCAATTCCGCATCTTCTTCGTAAGGTATCGAATTGCTTTGCATAATAGGCTGTGCAACTGAACTTGAGCCTCTTCCCGATAGTCCAATCATACTTGATATGAGGTCTCTCAATCACGGCATCACTTTCCAAGAGGTTTGCGGATAACTCAGCTGAGAGCAAACCATGTCTGTTTGACCCAGCAGCCGAAGTGGGTCTGGATATAAGCTCTCCTGGGTTGTACACAAGTCGCATTGCGTTCGTTAGGCCGCTAGCGAACGTACTGAGGTGGGATCTAGTAGGTGCGGGACTCTCAATGAAACTTGATACTATATCTTTGGGAGGAACAGCTGGCGTCGGGCCATCCTTTGGCGGTAGGACGGCACTCACATTAGAAACCGAGGTTTCCGGTCCAATTGTAGAGTCGCTCTTGGTGTCACTACTGCCACTCTCTACTGAGAATAACGAGGCGCCTTTGTCACCCCTGCGAAATCTGATCTCCGATCCTTCTCCTTCAGACCCGCTCCAACCATAAGTTCCAGCTGCTGATGAATGTCTAGAGGATGTCGGAGTCAATTCGCCACTGCGGTCGACCAAAGGCTCAAGTTCATGCAGAAGCCTATCAGTCGGGTTACCGGGTAGACCGCTGACTTCTCCGGGTGCCGCTTGCTTGATGACTTGAACTTCAGGTTTCGCCCAAGCTGATGGAGGTGTGTTTACACCCGTATCTTTACTCTCGGCACTGCCAAACAATTTCGAACTTTTTAAACTTCCCAGACTACCAAATCTCGACGCTGAAAGTAGCTGTACATCTGGGATTGCGGGCGATTTTTGCCTAAGAACCTCTCGGAGCGAAAGGAGGGACGTGGGGTCACGTGGGTGATCTTTCCTAGATATAACAGCAGAGTAAGCCTCTGGTTCATGCCAAATCACATCCTCTTGGTCCGGGTCAGGCGAGGTATTGGCTGAAAGCCGGAAGAGTTTATAACCGGTTGCTGTGGCAGCGGATAGGAATGAGGATTGCGAGCTCGCGGGGGTACCGGGTTCTGGTGTAGAAGGTGTTTGAGGTTGTGATGGTGCTTCTACAGGTGACAAAGGGAGACTTCCTTCGATCCGATTGGGGGTCATATGCGCCAGTTCACGGTGGTACTCGACAGTACTGTAACAAAAAATTTCAAAAAACTATCGATCAACCGGGGAAACAGAACATACTTCAAAGTGAAAGCGATTATACTACCCCAGTCATCTTCCCTTATTACAATATTTCCCTGAGGAAGGACATGACAGGCTTTCCCCCACCAATCAGGTTCAGGGACTTTGAGATTGTCGGGTTTAGACTTCTTGCCAAAATGTTTCTCTTGCCACGCTGCGAGCCTCCTCTGAGCACCTTTCGCTGACGAGAGGAAGGCACGACGAACATCGTTTAGTGAGGATACAGGAGTTTTGGAGAGTTGGATATAAAGCGATTGCTCAGTCTTCTGAAACGTCTGCCGCAGGTTCATGAGGAGTTCTGAGATCGGTTTATCGGGGCTCTGGACTTTGGAACTGGTGGACTGTTCGCGGCTGGGAGTAGGTGTGGCGTCTGAAACCGAAGAGGAAGAGGGTGTCGATGTTGAAGAGGAAGCGCCAGAGCTCGCGAAAGAAGCCGACGAAGGTGTGTGCACGTCACCGTGTCCATCGCTCCTCGGTTTAGAATTGAGGTCGGGTGTGGAACTGGATTGAACGTTCGGTGTGGACGGTAAATTGATATTAGCGTTCGCGTTCGGCTGGGACTTTGTGATTTCAGCGATAGACGTCATGGACTTGAACGCGCCCAAAAGTGCCGGCCTCTTGTATGCGTGTGCTGGGGGCGTGGCAAGAGGTGACTCAGGGGTCGGAGGAGGTGCTTGGGGGCCACTTCTCAATACACGAGGAGGATGGAAATTGAAATAGCCTCCAATACTGGCCCCGCTTTTATGTTTCTTTCCAATGACTGAATCCGCCTTGGGAGTCGTAGGCGTGGAAGGAGTTTCGGCTAGTGGAGTTGTTTCTGTTGTGATGCTCTTAGAATCGGATTCAGGTTCTGATGATGGCTCATCATCGTCAAAGTCAAGATAGTCATCATCAGCAGATGGCAGTCGAGGAAGAGCCTTTTTCAGCGCCCTCAACTCCTCTGTATCGTCACCAAGTGTGCTTTCTTCCTGTCATGTCAGAAGAGAATCAGTAATGCCCACTACTGGAATAAGATCGACATACCAAAGCATCCAGATGATCAGCCACCCCTTCCCACCAAGACTTGATTTCTTTCCTCAGTTTCCTTTTCTCGTCTTCACCACCACCATCACTATTTCCCGAAGCTTCCGAGACAGATGAAAATCCCGACAAAGCCGAAATCTCACTGACCACCGAATTCCTCGAGCTCGCGATGGACGGTGTGGCCGATATCATTGGGCCTATATGCTCCCGGTCCTTGTCTTTACAGACCTTTAGTCTGGGTACACGTAATTCAAAGACATCATCCACAGGTGACAAAGAGAAAGAAATGACGTATTTCTTGTCTTTGGTGGTATCCTTCTTACCAGAATCGAGAGATGTTGTCGAAAAATGACGAACGATGTTGAATCTTTCATCTGCGAGCTTCGGTGTAGAGGTGCTGGTTGAGAATTTCGTAGCAACAACGGATTCATCCGTATCAGGTGCGAGAAGTGTTGGGAAAGACACATGGCTCTGAGCCGAAGGGGTCGTTGCAGTCGGAGTAGCAGGAGAGACAGGAACTGCAGGAGGGGTCGTATGCTCGCATAGAGGTGGTGAAATTGTCGCCAAGACAGGTGAATATATGAGTAGTTCGAGGTATTTGGCGAAAGAGAACAGGCTAAGGAGTCGGCAGTCAGCGGCGGAACTTTCACATCCTATGTAGAGCCCAGGACTCACTAGGTTCCATAGCTCATCTCGTTCTTCTGCGTTTCTGCACCGCACATAGAGCAACTTTCCCAAACCTGTATGACTCTACTCGTCTCCTTGTTTTCTTGCTCAGCTCGATTGACTCCGTCGTCCCCGTCTTTTCCTCCCTTGATAGCTCTCACAGTAACACTGACCCTCACACCGCCATGCACATACCTCCTCTCATGTCTCCCAACCTTAGCCTCACAACGAGTCCTACCCTTTTCCTTCTCTCGTTCTTTTAATTTATCTTTTTCCTTCGATACTTCCTTCCCCTTTTCACCGCCTTCCTCGTTTCCACTAACACTCCCCGATGCCTCTCCGCGTTCATGTCCATAGGAGGACGATTCCTTCTCCCTCTCCCTCTCTTTTTCTAATTCCTTTTCACGCTCTCTTTCTCTCTCTAACGCCAACTCCCAGCACGCTTTCTCAGCCTCATCAACCCACTCTTCTAAAAGTTGTCCAAGATGCCGATCCCTTCCTATCCCTTTCGACTTTTCCTTCTGCTCGCTCGCAGACGCCTCGGAGGAGAAATCGAAATATCTATAAGTTCTCCAATGAGGCTGATCGCAAGTAGAATAGTTCGACTTCTGATTTTTCTCTTTCTCTTTGTCCTTCTTAATCTTATCCATATCCTTATCCTTGACGGTGGTTGTAGAGGAAGCAGACGAGAGCGAAGAAATGGACGCGGTGTCAGACGTGCTACCCACATTGGACATACCTGAGGTAAGTGATGCCTCAGTTGATGTGGACGCGGCGGGTGTATCAGATGCCTGTGATGTCAATGAAGCGCCTTGTTCATGCTTGCCCCCGACACTCTGTCCGCCGAGATCTGCTTCGGCCGGGACTTTAGGTAAAGTGCTTTCCGTCTCGGTTCCCTTATTCTTCCGTTTCTCGGCAGTAGGAACATGCACGTTGCTCTTGTCCGTAACCGGATTGGAGAGGGGAACATGACTACTCTCGAGCACAGAGATCTCTTGGTGTCGAATGAACCCAGGAATTCCAATCATTCCTAAGCCTTTAGTAGGTATTGACCCTGTTGCAGCTGATGCCGTCGAAGAGCCAGAGGTGGAAGAAAATCCTGAACCTGATTCTGAACCTGGCTCTGAACCCTGACCACTGGTCGAATTCGCCGAGGACGAGGACCACCCGAGCAAACTTGTCAATGCAGTCCTCTCATCTCCTGCTAATAGGTGACTATGGTGATGGTGTTGCTGCAGCGGTTGTGGCTGTGGCTTCTTTCCGGCAGAGACTTTCGAGCCCTTGGACAATAAAGATCTTTTCCTCTCCAGTTCACGGCCACGTTCCCTTTCTTGTTCTCTCTCTGCTAGCTTGACTATCAGGATCGGGAAAGGATATGACACACCGATCGATGTCGAAAAAGCGCCCTCGGATGTTTGCAGCTGGATCTTAGTGAGGAGAGAGTTGAAGTGCATCAACTTGTTCGGGGCAGTACTGACGGCAGTAGCGGCAGTGTTGGCAGTGTGAGAAGTAGAGGTGGACCCCTCTTTGCCATGACTGTGCCCAAAGGAAAGGCCAGAGAAATTAGAGGACGACGGAAGAAAGGAGAAGCGGCGTATACGACCACCCATGGAAGTCGGGTCATCATGAGACGGCGCATTGGCATGATTATGACCCTGATTGTCAGTTTGAGGGAAAGTGATACCTACGTCAGCTCCAGACTCTGGGGAGGTGGTCCTGGCGATATCTAAAGAGCCTCCTCGGGAGGAACCGACATCATCAGGGGAAGACAAAGACGTGGACGGGCCAAGATTTCGTTTGGCTAGGAAGGAGAACAGACTGTTTTTGCTGAAGTTGATAGGCAGCTTCAAGTTCTTTCTGTTCGTCTCTTTCTCCGGTTCTCTCTCGTCTCTCCCCGTGGTGCCCTCGGAATCCAATGTCAATGCGCCCACCGACTTTGTCGACTTGTGACTATGTCGAAGTCTGGCATGCTGGTTTACCGGAACATAAGTGAGCCGAACACCCGAATCTGTAAGAAGGTGCTGTTCAAGCACGAGGGAAAGGTGAGCATATATCGCGAGTTTCAAAGAGGTGTAGAGAAGGGTATGGTCGTTCGTAGATGGGACACCCCGCAGTTGAAACGTGCCACCGATAGTAGTTGCATTATCAGTAGTTGGAGAGCCGTAGAGGATAGTACCGTCAGGCCTTGCGTCATCCCATACGAAAACGCCCGACTGAAATCTAAGACGAATAGTGTCTGGTATAATATCAAAACCTTCGTCTTCCTCTGGTATAAGCCAACGAGAGCCCAGGGGTGCGAGGCAGAGAAGGAGTTGGTGATGTTTCCTATGGTCAGCAAGCCAATCTTCGGTAGGCAACGAGTCTAAAGCATCCTGAATAACTTGGACCAGAGAATTAGAATTGGACTGAAACCAATTGGTGGTAGCGAGCTCAGAGTGTACGAATCGAATAAAACGAGCGCGGTGTTTGCGTGCTTGGATAGAAAGGGTCGATGGAGACTGGGGAATGGCGGGCAGAGGTTTGGCTTCCATTAGGTGGGCATCGAAGAAAGGTATTAATGATGTCACGTTATTTGTAAACGAGCATATCATTCAAACCCGGCAAAGTCCATTTGGTATATCGGTAACTTATGACAAGTCCATCGCAACGCTAAGTAGGTACCCGTATCGTAACTACAACTAGTACTACAGTACATACTTTATTGGGAGTGCGAGAAATGCAACCAATCGTTGAAGTTCAGGTACGGAACAGTCTCCCCGGTGCCTGTCCAGCTCGTAAGGGCCGCCCACCAGTTGTTAATAACTTGGTCGGGGCTGGGGTAGTCAGAGGCATTGATGCTCGAGAGGCAGCCGTAAATGAAGTCGATAAAGTTCTGGCGGGTCATGGAGCAGCCTCCTTCCTGCCATGCGCAAGACCCAACAATGTCGGCATAAAGCTTGAAGGAAAAAGGTGTCAACAAACAGCGAAACTACAAAACAAATTGCATAGCTTACACTGTAGTCAAGGTTGGGAGCAGAGGCACCATCAGAGTTGATGTCCTTGTTCTGACACTCAGCAAGAATCAAACTATTGATAGTGCCATCACAAGCAGCAGCAGCCACACAAGTGCTCACACCCCAGATATTGGAGGATTGGGTGGTGTTGAGAGTGCTCAAGCAGTCGTCTACGAGTTCAAGACAACCCTGGCTAAATTCGCCGTTGTAGTTGCCTCGAGAGTCGTGTTCTGAGTTGCAGGTGACTTGGGCATCGCCTGGTGCTCCCGCCTGAATATCGGCGTAAGCAAAGGCAGCGAAAGAAAGAGCGAAGAGAGTTGTGGTGAATTTCATGGTGAAGACGAGGCGAGCAAGTAAACGAGTGACTGGTTTGGTTGGAAAGAAAGAGCGGAAATTTTATATTTTACGTGGTTCAGCGATTGTTGAAATATGAAACGTTAGTAGGGTCGGTTACGTATCTATGTATAACCCCGAAACGAGGGTTAGCAAGCTCTGAGGGACCGAGACGGCGAGACGAGTTCATCCGTCCTATGAATGTTACTACTGTAAAGGAGAGACAACTTGATAAGGTTGAGTCCGATGGTTCTCAAGAGCTTCAAGCTACTAGCTAGACTCATTTGACATCGACTGCTCTTCCAATCTTCGGATCATCGACGGGCGAACAACGCCGTCACGCAACCTTCCGAGTTTTTCTGACCACTGGGCATAGACACCCGCCACCGGCACAGAACGGATCAAATTGTGCCAAGCTTGAACTTGCTGACGAAAAGAGGACAGACAAGCTTAAGTTCGAACCATACCTACCAGTTTACTCGAAAATCAATCATCCATGAACTCGAACACATGATGGAATGTATTCAAATTCAACAGGTAGGTGCACTAAGATACTACCTTTCAAAACAAGATCGATGCTGCGAACAATATCGTCGGAGGTAAGGGATGCCAGGGAACACAACAACAGCTGGCCATGAAATTCAAGAATATCCAACGTCGATAGTAAGCAGTCAGGAGGCATCGAGGTTAATTAACATGCTTCGCATTGGTGACCTACGGCACCACTGCATAAGGGGTGATCGGAGTTCGAAATTGCACAGCCTCAAATGCCAGTTCAGGTGGCTGTGCATTACATTTAGGGTCACTGGTAGATATTGGGTTTCGCTCCGCTCACCCAATAAACCGAGTAGCCGCACAGACGTTCCTGAATCCCGAGTGTCTGGAGTGGAATTCGAGTGCTCTGGCACTCTAAATATGAGTATAATCATGGTGTCTGAAAAAAATCTGTACCCGTCGAATACGAAAGCTCCGAAGCAATGAGGATCCTCAGCAAACCGAAACCTTTCTCACCAACACACGCGATGTGATTTCCAGCTTCACCTAACCCAAACATTCAAAACGTTCATCGCCTGTTCGAATGAGTAGCGGGCAAAAGAATGCTTCTCGCTTCTGTTTTGTAAACAAACACGAAGAGCCTCGAGTTCTTGGCACCAAATGAAAGGAATAGGCCGTAAGTGGAATGCTCACAACGCGGCAAAGTGCCAGGGACAGAGAGAAAGGGACTTTGAGAGCATGCTTGAAGGGGGATGATTGGCCCTTGGCTAAGTCAGAACCGAGAGGAAGGGAAATAGTTGAACAAACGACTCCAGGTTGGGCTCAAGGACAAAGTCACAAATCACGGATCACAAAGCAAAGCTAGCTTT
>ML179824.1:0-40631 GCA_004369135.1 Dendrothele bispora CBS 962.96 | reverse complement strand
TGGGAGGGATCGCAGAGTAGTCAACACAAGAAGACCACGAACGCTCTACACGAGTGGAACGCAGGAGTAGAAAATGATAGTCAACACAAGAAGACTATAAGACGCTCAACACAAGTAGAACGCGAAGTAAACACAACAGTCGACACAAGAAGACTGTTGGCGACGCTCTACACAGGTAGAACGTGGTTAGGGACTGAGGTACCAAATTCATTTGTCATCGGTTGGTCTCAAGCGGCAAATTCCGAAGATCCTCATATGGATATTAGTACGTCACGCTTTTCTTCCTCAACCACCATACTCTGTCTGTGCAGAGAGTCGGTTCGCATCTGCTTGTGTAGATGTACTGTTTATTGCTCTCTGCATGTGTAGAGGCTTCTACTAACGGTTCTACTAACGGCCTCTACTAACGGTCTCACAGGTTCTTATTGCTACCCCTCTCACATAGGTTGAAGGTTCTCACTGTCCGAGCTGTCTACGGACATTTGGTGCGTGTGTCATGCGTCGTTACACTTGCCGTCGACAGCAGGTTCTTGCTCTCTGTTTGTGCTGAGAGAATTTCAATTGTAAATTTTTTACATCGCGGCCGACACTCTGTCTGTACAGAGAGTCTCACTAATCCCCTTTTATTTTTTTCAGGTTTAGACACTTCTCCGTCCATGGATCGACTGCGATTCGTATCACTAACATGAAAGGATATTTCTTCTATATCTACTTGCTTACTGGATGCTACTTCTCACTTGGAGTCTGGTTTATACCCTGTCTCATATCTTTGAGAGGTGGCTGCGCCACTTATGCCTTTTTTGCTCAAAGATGGTTGGTTTACTTTGTATACGACTAATACATCTTGGTTATGCTACTCAGAGTCATGTCTGGTGATTAAGTTTAAGGTTCTGAATTGACGAGAAAAAACTTGGTGAGTGCGAGAGAATGGACACACTGACAACTACAGACCAACATCCAAGTGTTTCTACTTCCCTCTTGACTCCTCTGCCTTTTTCCAATGCCCTCCTTCTACTATCTCCTCTTCTGCCCTTCTGTGCGCCGTATTTTGGCCGCGCCGCTCACTCGACACGAGAATAGCGGCTCCATATACGCTTTGCGACTCGGATACTCCTACACCTTCAAAATCGGCCAGACAAAGCGCCCGTTTTTGTACCAGATTCGCAGAGCATTGTCGGCGCTGCCCTTCGAACGGCTATTCTGCCGAACGTAACTTGAAGTGCAGATACGCCAAAAAAACGGGTAAGCTTTTTCGTTTTTTTTTACGTCCGACTTCCTACCTTTTCCCCCGTCCGTCAAGAACAATTGGTGCATGCACTACTTCGAGAGATGGGTATGCAACGCACGCCGACGCCCTGCAACGATTGTAAGTTTATGTCTTCCCTTCTCCTTCTCCTCTTTCTTCATCCTTACTTCAGGTGGTACTTGCCACCGTGAATTCTTTCACCTTCCACCCGGGTTCGACGACGACTGCATCGACGACCTTCTCGTCTTTGCGAAATCGGTCGTCGAGTATCTATACTAGCTGCCGGTACAGTACCTCTCTTTTTCTTCTCACTCTTTGTTTCTGACGTTCGTCAGATTCCAATTGCATATCTTATCGCTTACCTGTTATGTATCTTGTACTTATCTTATCTTGGTCTGAGTTTGAATGTATTGCCGTCTGTCGGCCGCTGTCTCTTTGTAAAATTTCTTTCAAAGTTGTTTTATTAAAAAATGAACTATTCTACATCTGCCGAAGAACGGCAGGAGCCCATGTGTCCGTCACATTATGAGTCATGGGGGCGTGTCAACGGCCTTTATGGCCTTTGCATGTCAAAGGCCATGGCGCTTGCACCCTGTGCAACTACAGAGTAAATGATGGCCCGGCTGAAATTGGAACGTACATGTTTTTTTTTTTGCTTGGTGTTCAAGCTGTTACGCAATGCCTAATGGGGGACGTCGATCGAATTGTCCAAAAGAAAGTTTCGGAGAGCCATATGATTTTAAAGGGTGCACCTATATCAAACACAGCACAGATTGTAATTCAAAAGTGGTTCATATATCCGCCGACAGTACAATCAGAATGCTGCGTGCGTAGTACTTAATAGTGACAAAAGATCTGCTGATTCCTATTGTTATGACTTCGTAACGATCCTGGAACCCAGACGAAGAGGAAGAACAAGGGTAATGACAAGAAACTAATGGAATATGTACTTCTGAAGTTTAATGTCCAATATCTACTCATATTCAAAAAACGCAACACCAGGTAATAACCGCTCTGTCGTAACAGCAAAAGAGTAAGAAAAGCTTTACTGTGAAAATTAGTAGAGTCAAATCCATTTAACTTGACGCGAAAAGTATGAAAGCTAGAAGAAATGACCACCTAAAGAAGATGACCTAGATACAAAGCTCTTCAAAGAGTTCTCATGAATTCAACCTTTCACCAACAAATATTGAAGTAAGGGAGGTCTTAGCGATTACAGTCAAGCAATTTGCTTGGAATGATCGAGGATGGCAGTGGATCGTGAATAAAATTTATGTAGGTCAATTCCCACACGGTCTGCCAATCTGAACGTTCAGAATCACTCACCGTTCACTAGAACTTTTGCTTTCTGCCTCTCGCTGGTCTAACTTCCATTTCTTGAAATTCTTGAGAGGCGTTAAATCGCTTCTCAGTCAAATTTTATTAATAGACTTAGAGCCGTAAACTGTAACTCCACCAATATGATTAAGTGAATCAAAGAAAAATCTGCGCGGCCGTTCAGAATAAAAATCATGTCATTAGAAGGATCCAAGCTAAAGATAGGATTGGCTGAGGTTTGAATTAGTAGTGACTCGGTCTTCAGTCCCCGTACTTTTTATTGTTCAGCCGCTTCCATGGTTCAGAAGACCAAAGCGCCACCATCGAATACTTCGACTGAGGGAGAGAGGTGTTCTGTTAATAACTGGAAACACTGTGAAAGAGGAATCCTACTCCAGATCGTGGGTAAGAGATACCATGATCGCGGCCAAGGTTAAACGTTAAAGGTTTTCCTAACAAGCAGTCAAGAGACAGCCAGCTAAAACGTATCGGAACTTACATTGGACGATAGATCTGTCTAGACAGACTCTCCGTTTCTGATCAGAGTGACAGTCTCGCCGTCAAAGTCGAATGAAGTACTGCCAGTGGCAGATGATCACGGTAGATGCTCAATAAAACTACTACCAAGCAATAAGTTTTCATGCCGGGGTGTCCATGAGGAACGCGCAAGAAGGGAAGAGGAGTGTATTTGGTCAAACTTGTCGAGGACAGAACTTACAGAAAGATGCGCCCGGTGACCCGGCGTTCCTTTTCCTCGACACCCTCGCCTGCTCTTCATTTCCAGGTCGCGTACTCATCGACATCTCTGCGTGGTGCAACACTTAGCGATTTCCAGATTGTTCAAGCGCTTGAGCATGACGGACGATGTACGATTTTTGATGGCTCGCTATGTAGGACGGGATTTCGAGTGCGTCATATAGGTCGCTATCAAAACGATATCAAAAATAGTTTACTCACTGTCAGACTCACGGTCCTTTCTCTTCCGGCCCCCACGCTCCAACAGGGATGTTTTTCCTGACCGGCTTCGTTGCCCTACTGGGCCTATTCTCAGTTGCATCGAATATCGCAGCTGCTGGCTCTACTCAGCAACCATTTCAGTCTCATAACGGCTCTGGTTTGGAATAGTCCGAGTGTGGTCTGACGATGGGTCAAATGGCCTATTCACTCCCCTCGAATCTCTTTCTGTATTAAAGTCCGACAGCTTTACGACTATGCAACACCCTTTCTTTCCGAAATATAGCGTTAGGATCAAGAAGAGCGATTTCTGTGATCCTACTGTCAAGTGCGTTGCGGGTTTTGCTATTTGTACATTACTTCTGACTGATAGCGTGTGTATGTCATACATAGCGTTTACACCGGTTACATCGACATCGAAGCCCGACATATATTCTTCTACTTCTTCGAGAGCAGGAACGATCCAGCGAAAGACGACGTGATATTTTGGACCAATGGAGGACCTGGATGTTCATCTGCAATTGGATTGTTTTTCGAGCTTGGTGCGTTCCTTACGCGTTCCCCTCTATCCAAACACACGAGTGATTGATTGTTTTTTCTTCTTTGTCGTTCTTAGGACCATGCCGGGTGCTCGACGACACTGGTCCCAAATTCCATCCGGAATCCTGGAACACAAATGCCAACATCTTTTTCGTTGACCAACCTATCGGAGTCGGGTTTTCGTACGCAGATTACGGGGAGTACGTGGTCAGTAGCTCTTATCTATCACGTTATCCGCCGTTGCATTCCTACAACTTCCCTGGTCTCTGGGTCAATAACGCGCAATTTTTTTTTCTTCTTTTTGGTACAGGCTACAACTGAAGATGCTGCAAAAGACATGGCTGCCTTTGTCGGGATATTCTTCGAAAACTTTTCGCAATTCAGAGGAAGGACGTTCCATATGGCAGGGGGAATCATACGGTGTTCGTTTCTCTACTTCTTCCCTATAATCCTTTCGTTTCTTTGCATCAGGAGTATCACCTGAACTGTTCTTCTGCTCATTTTAGGGCCGATACGTCCCGCTCTTCGCCTCTCAAGTCTATGACCAAAACACACGCATGGTCGAAGCCGGTTTAACACCCATTAATCTTACCTGCTCCTGGTACCGTTTGGAGTTCATACCTCCACCCCGCCCTCCAGGATACTCCAGCACAACCAATGGCCCTTTCCTACCCTTCATAATGCAAGCCCAGACCATAACACGAATGGAGGACTGTTTAAAAAGTTGGGATCAAGCAGTCTTCCTCGAATTCTTCATCTGCACGACGTGTCACAAAAACCCGGCCCTTGGTGTCTCCGATATAAACATAGCATTCGTCAGACCAGATGACTTTCTTCCAGTCCTGATGGCAATGCTGCTTTGCCCAAGCTAACCTCTTTCGCTTTTGGTCCGGTTTGAGGAATGGAACCTTCCTGCCAACCCGTCGGTGGTACCCTTCCTGTGCAAGATGCTCTCTAACTGTCGTCGCGCTCAAATGTGGCTCAACCACGTTTCCAATCTCCCGGAATGGTGTCCTCCTATCCTTTCGAGCTGCCCGAACAATTCTTCGACGCATGCGGTCATCAACTTTAGGTGGTCGTCCACTGCGCGGCCTGTTTTTTGTTGAACCGGTCTGGTGGAATTTTCTCCAAATCTTCTTCGCAGTTCCAAAGGGTATCTCGACGAGCTCGGCAGCTTCTGCAATGGATTTACCTGCCTGTATAGCTCCTATGAGTCTGTTCTTTTTAGGGCTAGGGTGCTGAGTACGAGTCATGGTGATTTATGTATTCTAGTGTACAGAAAAAAAAGTTAACTCTAAGCGCGTCCAACATCACGTGGATCGCGGGACCGTCACTTTCCGTGACCCTGAGTACTCTAGGATAAGTAAAGTTGACCGTCATCCGCGACCACAACGAAGGCGACGAGATCACAATATCTCTCCATCTAGAGCAGATCTGGGAAAGAATGAGAGCGGGTGCGCTGACCTGAAAGTCTTCAGGTGGCGTTTTCCTGTTGACCGAAAGACCGTATTCGCTACAACAGAAACCAAAGATATCTCCCAATATTTCAGAAGGAAATCTCCGCATAGACGACAGCAGGCTTCGATGTTCATCCACATATTTTTTGAGATTTGTTCGTTTTTGTTGGAGCTCGACGATAATCCCCATCAATCCTTCTATATGCGCATCATATTTTGCCAAATCAGCTAAGGATTCTGCAAGACGCTGTTTAATTCGGGGAATATCGGACTCGGAAGGGGTTCTACTGGAGTGCAACATGTCACTGGATGGCGAGTTTGGTGGAATGTCAGAAGTGAACAATTCGTCGTAGCATGTGGTGCAAATAGGTTTACGAGTCATCGGAAAGGTGTAGCTAGAGTTGCAGTTCGTTAGCATACAATTTGAGTAATTCAAGTTGGCAGTATTCTGAGTCTGTACTTACCAGTCGTCGAATCTAAAAAGGACTCTGTGGAACTCTATACATATAGAGCATGTAAAAGACTTCATCAGTCATGAGCACGACATGATCGAAGAAGGTAATACCTATCGCTCTCGAAAAGTGAGCTGTGGGCAGTCGACAAGACTTGGACAAGACAGCGATGCTCAGCTTAACTAAGGCCCAGGAATGCAGACACATCACGTGACCGAGCGTGTATGACCTTGTATGACTCGTCCGAGTCAACGTTCAACGTTAATGGTTGAACCAGTTTTTGGAAACGTAGAATGGAGACACGCGAGCTGCAGCCACTGGCCTTCTGGTATCTCGACATAACGGTCATCCCGTTCTGAATTAAGTGTATTTCCCTTACGTCGAATCATTGTCACTCCGGTGAGCGCGAATTCAAGTTGTAGGAACTTCCGAGTAGTCCGTCTTTCACTTCATTCCTGAAATATTCTACAGCATTATCGAAGGTCATGTATTTTAGTATCCTTGTTGCATGTCCCCTGATGGGTCCAATATGATGACATAAAATATAATAGCTCGTTGAGGGAGCCTTGTCAAACCCTTCTCGGTCACTTAATGCTTCACGCAGCGCTAGAACAGGAAAGTTTCCGACTTTGTTTATGCCACGTTCAAGTCATGACATTAGTGTCTCGAGCAGCTACTGTGTCTCATGTAACGTAGAACAAGTTGTATTGAGTCACTTTGTGATATCCCTGACTTCAGATAGAATAGGAGAAGATGAATATGGTCTAACGCTAAGAAGGAATACTCTACAGCACTCTCCCTAGGATTAAGTGTTCAAGGTTCAAGCAAATAAAATATCCCATGCAATCCAAGAACTATAAACTTTCCTCCCCCAAAGTGACAGTGCAAGTAAAACCCTGGTTTATGTGTTTCTGAAGACGTTTCTTCAGAGTAGCACGGAATTCTTCTGCCCAAGCCCGTTCAGATTGGTCTCTGAAGTACGGGATCAGAACAGTAAGGTGGGAGAGCTTGTCCACTAAGCTACTGTCGTGGTTTTCGTCAATTGAAAGGGCTATCCTCGACTCGATCATGGCCGTGATAGCGTCCGTGTCTGGTATGAATTCTTCGACATTTCTCGCAAAGTTGATACCGATTTCCAGACTCTTCAAGTGAGGGAGAAGAACAGACGAGGAGGATTTTTCCGAAGCGTATGTAGGGGAGTTGGAGCCGGGAATATAAGTCAAATGTGCAAGAAAGCCTTCGTGAAGAATGGTAGATATGACATGAATGGAAAGATCTGTGAGCGAAGGCATCCAGGAGAGGATGTCTGATAACTGGATGGATGTAAGGTAATAACCACTGTCTATTTTGAAGGACTGAAGATGAGGTGACGATTGCCGACCCATAGTTTCCAAACTCGTCATCAGAGAATCCTTATCCTCTACCTTGCGATCTAGTCCTCGTTGGATCAAGAGCTCAAGAGAGACGAGAGATGGCAATCGTAGTGAAGATAAGATAAGAGAGATTGAGTACCACGAAGCTATCCGCACAGTCAGACATTTTAGAGTGGTTGAGCACAACTCTGATGACAAATTTGGGCCTAGTACGACCCGTAGGTCGAAAGTGAGGTCAAGGTGCTGAAGATGGGGAAACAGTTTGAAAACATGTTTTATGATGAAAGGAGATCCATAGTCGTAGAGTTGGAGTGAGGTAATTTGATTGTTTTTGAATATCATTCGAATATCGTCATGAAGATAATTTCCAAGATTGGATAAAGTGAGATTACGCAGTGATGTTGCTTTCTCTACGAGAGATCCCAGCCAGAAGCAATCTTCCTCGAGACCGTAGCGGTTGGCGTTCCATGTCAAGTTGAGAGACTCGAGATTCGGGCAATGTGGCAAAACTACCTGACTATCTGGGGAAGAGAAGCCCATGAAATCGTGTTTAAGGTCCAAATCTATATTTTTCCAACGCTCCGCTGTGTCAAGAAACAGACCGAAAACAGATATCGAGTACTTTTCCTTTGCCGAAAGAGTATGGTAGGAGCCAGTGTTCTCGTTTAATGACTCCAAATGTAAGGATAGAAGAGTAGATTTCGATCGAAAGAGATAGAGCTCAATAAGGGGCTTGGCCTGGCATTCTGCAGTGTAAGTAAAGTTGACCGTCATTCGCGACCACAACGAAGGTGACGAGATCATAACATCTCTCCATCGAGAGCAGATTTGGGAAAGAACAAGCGCCTGGGCGTCAACCTGGAAAGGCTCAAGTGATTTTTCCCTCTTGACCGAAAGGCCGTACTCGCTACAACAGAAACCGAAGATTTCTCCCAAAATTTCGGAAGGAAATTTACGCATGGATGACAGCAGACTGAGATGTTTATCCACATGTTTTTTGAGATCTGTTCGTTTCTGTTGGAGCTCGGCTATAATTCCCATCAATCCTTCTATCTGCGCATCACATTTTGCCAAATCAGCTAAGGATTTTGCAAGATGCTCTTGAATTCGGGGAATATCGGACTCGGAGGGGGTTCTACTGGAGTGTAACATGTCCGTGGATGGCGAGTTTGGTGGCACGTCGGAAGCGGAGAACTCTTCGTAGCATTTGGAGCAAAGAAGTGTACGAGGCATTGGAAAGGTGTAGCTAGAGTTGCAGTTTGTTAGCATACAATTTGAGGTACTACTAGTATGAGTGAGTACTTACCAGTCGTGGAATCTAAAAAAGAGCTGTGGAACTCTATACAGAGCATGTAAAATACTTTATCAGTCATGAGCACGACACGATCGAGGAGGGTAGTACCTATCGCTCTCGGAAAGTGAGCTGTGGGTAGTCGACAAGACAGCGATGCTCAGCTTAACTAAGGCCCAGGTACAAATACGCACATCACGTGACTGAGCGTGTATGAGTCATGACTCAGTGCAACCAGGGTCCAGTTTTGGAAACGTGTGCACGTAGAATATTATCACTCCGGTGAGTAAGTACGGTGGGCGCGAATTGTAGGAACCTCCGTCTCTCACTGCTTTGTTCCTGAAATATTCCACAACATTATTGAAGGTCATGTACTTTAGCATTCCTACTGCGCTTCCCCTGATGGGTCCAATATGATAATATGAAATAGGTCGTCGAGGGAGCCTTGTCACGCCTGCCATCTCGGTCACTTAATGCACTAGAACCGGAAAGTTTCTACCCTATTTATGCCAAGAATAATCTCTTGTACGTACGTATTTATGATAAGTACTAGTGCCTAGAGAAACTACTTGTAAGGTAGAACAAGTCGTATTTTGCGATATCCCTGACTTCAGATAAAATAGGAGATAAATATGGTTCAGCACTAAGAAGGAATAGTCTACAGCATTCTCCCTGGGTGCTTAAACCGGATTAAGTGTGCGGGCTCAAGCCAATTAAATATCTCTAAGAACTACAAACTTTCCTCCCCCAAAGTGACAGTACAAGTAAAACCCTGGTTCATGTATTTCTGAAGACGTTTCTTCAGAGTAGTACAGAATCCTTCTGCCCAAACCCGTTCAGATTGGTCTCTGAAGTACGGGATAAGAACAGTAAGGTGGGAGAGCTTGTCCACTAAGCTATTGTCGTGGTTTTCGTGAACTGAATGGGCTATCCTCGACTCGAGCATGGTCATGATCGTGTCCAGTGTCCAGTATGAATTCTTCAACGTTTGTCTCGAAGTTGATATTGATTTCCAGACTCTTTAAGTGAGGGAGAAGAACGGACGAAATGGATTTTTCTGAAGTGTATGTAGGGGAACTGGAGCCAGGTATATAGGTCAACTGTGCAAGGAAACCCTCGTGAAAAATGGCTGATATCACATTGATGGAAAGATTTGTGAGTGAAGGCATCCAGGAGAGGATGCCTAATAGCTGCATGGATGTAAGGTAATAGCCACTGTCTATTTTGAAGGATCGAAGCGGAGGTGACGATTGCCGAACCATAGTTTCCAAACTCAGGATTAGAGAATCTTTATCCTCTACATCCTCATCTAACCCTTGTTGGATCAAGAGCTCAAGAGAGACGAGAGATGGCAATCGAAGTGAAGTTAAGACAGGAGAAACCAAGTGCCATGAAGCTACCCGTGCAGTCAGAGATTTCAAAATGGTTGAGCGTAACTCTGATGGCAGTGGCAGGTCTGGACACTGTCTGGCCAAATGTGATGGCATTCCAATAGTGATATCAAGATGCTGAAGATGTGAAAATAGTTTAAAAACCTGTTCCAACACCGTTGGTGAAGGAGATCCATAGTTTATGAAGAACCTTTGAATGCCTTCATGAAGATAAGTTCCGAGATTAGATAAAGTGAGACTACGCAGTGAGGTTGCTTTTTTTGCAAAAGATCCCAGCAAGAGCTGATCTTCCGCTGTGACACCGTAGGGGTTGGTGGTCCATGTCAAGTTGAGAGACTCGAGAAGTGAGCAATGTGATGAACTTTTTGGGGAAGAATCAAAAACATCAAACCACCGGTGATTAGTAATAGAGACCTTGCGCCTAGCCAACCGTAGCCAACCGTTGCGCAGCCGATGCGCAGATTTGGCTGAATATGACGTCAATTTTCAATTCAAATCTGCGCAACGGTTGGCGACGGCTACGGTTGGCTAAGCGCAAGGTCTCTAATGTCGAAGTCTACATGTTTCCAACGCTTCACTACGCCAAGAAACAGACTGAAGACAGACATTGAGTAGAGATATCCCGTATCCTGCGGGCCACCGCTCTCAAACTCAGCCAAATGTAAGGATAGAGGGGCTGACTTCGATCGAAAGAGATAGAGCTCGATGAGAGGCTTGGCACGGCGTACTCTATCATAAGCAAAGTTGACCGTCATCCTCGACCACAACGAAGGTAACGAGATTATAACATCTCTCCATCTAGAGCAGATTTGTGAAAGAATGAGCGCGGGTGCATCAACCTGAAAGTCTCCGAGTGCCTTTTTCCTGTTAAACGAAAGACTGTACTCGCTACAACATAAACCGAAGATTTCTCCCAGAATTTCGGAAGGAAATTTACGCATGGACGACAGCAGACTTTGCTGTTCATCCACATATTTTTTGAGATCTGCTCGTTTCTGTTGGAGCTCGGCTATAATCCCCATCAATTCTTCTAGCTGCGCATCATATTTCGCCAAATCAGCTAAGGATTCTGCGAGGTGCTGTTTCATTTGGGGAATATCGAACTCAGAAGGGATTCTACTGGTGTGTAACACGTCCCTGGATGGCGAGTTTGGTGGAATGTCAGAAGTGATGAGTTCTTCATGACATGTGGTGCAAAGAACTGTACGAGGCATTGCAAGGTGTAGCTAGAATCACAGTCTCTTGGCACAGAATTTGAGTGACTACTACTTGAGTGTGTACTTACCTGGAGGAACTTGTTGGATATAGAAGCGCTGTGTAATTTTATATAGGACTTTTACAAAACTTTATCAGTCATGAGTAAGACATGAGTGAAGAAGGAAATAGTAGTACCTACCGCTCCCGAAAAGTGAGTTGTTGGTAGTAGTCGACAAGACAGCGAGATGCTTGGCAGCTTAACTACATAGAGACATTCCCACGTGAGCCACAGCCACTATTTATCTTACAGCCACTGCCGTTATAAAATTAAGTGTACTGCTATTACCCTTGTATCATATCATTATCACTCCGATGAGTACAGTGAGCGCGAATTGTAGGAATCTCCGGGCGGTTCCGTCTCCCACTGCCTCATTCTTGAGATATTTAAGCTGTTGGCATTATTGAGGGCCATGTATTCGGAAGTAAAGTGGGCCACCGCAAGCGCGGCAAGTACGAGGCCTGGAATTGGCTCATCAAACTGTTACTGGGCCGACAGAGGCTTCTGATCCAGGACTACACGCACTCGTAAGGCCGGTGTCCGATTGGTAATAAAGGTCTTGACAAACAAGACCACATCGGTGACTGACCGAGGCGAAAAAGACGATTCCTCTTTCAGTCGACCTCGTAACTGCCAGTCTTGAAAGACAAGCAGTCAGCGCGAAGGGGAAATTCAAAAATACACAAACAAGTGGATTTTAGTCACGTCGATACTTCAATTAGCCTAGGCTCTGATTTATTACCACAGTACCTTGGTGAGATTAATGACCGCCAGTGTACTTACATGCATTTACGCTACTACCGTACACAATAGGTAGTTTGGCATGCACCAGTGGTACACTAAAATCCTAGTTGCGCGTTTTGAAATCTAGCGTTGTCTTTGTATCTTCAAGTCATTTATCATTCATCTGATCTTTGCAATAGCCAAAAATTGAAGGTACCAGTTATTATGCCCAGCTTCGCAAGGGATTGGGCCATCGCAAGCGTGGCAAGTATGAGTCAAACAGCTGCAAACTGATGAGATCGGCCTGAGTGCATGGGCTCAGCAACCAGCTATTTGGCTGACGGATATGCAGTGCGATAGGCTAAACAATGGTCTGAAAGACCGTCGAGACCTCGTTCCTCCCTCGTAGCTTCCACAGAGTCGAGATGCAGTAAACATATTGAATGTCGAGAGACATGTCACAGCTATAAGTAGATGGAATAGACCAACATGTGCACTGGCAGAAAAACGTTGCTCACATGAGGTTTTGTCATGACAATTTACTTTGGAGTTTAGAAGACTATGTACTTGCAGAAAATAGGTGGTTAACGAGCGCTCCGTCTTTACTCTTCACTGCATTCTTCTCGGGCCACTGACGTCTTTCTATCTACTATCTATCACATACATTTCCAAGGTTTGATTCACATGAGGCCAAACGTCTGGTGATTTGAACATTGTACCTCTGTTTGGGGCACGAACTTAAACTCTATAGAAAGAACCACACGTGCAAGATGGAAGGCCAGCCATTAGCCCTTCAAAGCCCCTATCATGAGATCTGAACTGGCTACATACACGCACTGGGTGCATGCGGGATGCATCAAAGATAAACCATCGGGCCCGGGGCAACTATTATATCTTAGCATCCGTAGTGCGTACCAAATTGGTATCGGGAGCGGAACATGTCTACATTATACAGCAAAGCTTTTGATTTGGGGGAAAAAAGATTTCAACGACATAATTAGCATTAGCGGATACAGCCTTACTCTCATGAAAAAAAAAAAACAATCAACCTAGTAAAGTCCGGCCATCGATTTTGGAAGTATGAGCGTCTCTCGCATAGAATTAGATCAATTAAGATCCAATGAGCAAGGCATGCCATATACGTTCAGCGTGCTGTATAGATTGAGTTCATGGAGATGAACGGCCAGCTGTAAACGCGCCAAATCGTTCTTAAGGTGTCTACTTCACAAAACACCGCTCTCAAACCTCCTCTTTGCTTCGTCTCCCAACTGACATGTCTGGCGCTCAATTCTTCACCGGTGCTAACCGAAACACGTTTGATGGTGCGACCGTGAACAACGTTGGCGGAGACCAGACTCAGCATCATGGTCCAACTGGACCCATCCATAATGACCGTCGAACCTTCAATGGTCAGATCAGCTCCTATAAGGAAAATGACAATAGAACGGTCAATGGTCGCTCTATTGAAAATTACGGGTCTTATCGAGAGGTGTGTCTTCAGAGAGTTGTACACCTCAGGGTCAATCTCATTATTTTTTTGTTAGGACAATGACTACTCTACTCGAACGGTCAATGGAAATGACTTCTCTAGAAGGGTCCATGGAGATGACAACTCGAGAACGGCCGTTGGTAACTATACTGAAAATAACGGGCGTTCTCAGGGGGTGTGTCTTAGAGTTTTACACCTCAAGGTTAATCTCATTAGATTTTCTGTTGTAGGACAACAATGTCGCCAGAAATCCCAACCTCTTAACGCCAGAGAAGTTGAAGGATGCGTTTTATGGTTATTTTGAGCCCGTTATCATTGAGTACGCTGGTTTCAACCAACCTTGGAAAGACCCAAGTCCCAGAGATGTACAGAATCTCTGGAAAAAGGTCGTGCCGAATGAATTCCATGGCCAATTTTCATCTTTTTCAATCACTATCGAGAACTTGGTATGAGAGATTAAGGTTTCTAGCTGACGTACCGTTCATTTAATCATTTTCCTCTAGGTTGCTGAAGCCCTGACCAAGTGGCGTGACTCCTTCGGTAATGCAGCCGTCGAGGCGCTCGAAAGCATATTCGCAGAACAAGACTTATACGATGTCAATGAGCGGAAGAACTATATAGCCGACCAACGCGCTGGTAGTAGACTACAAAATCGGCCATATTACTTCACCGGCACGAGAAACGGAGCGGCTACTGTGTGTATTGCGGCTATCCTCCTTATTCGCAATGTCAATTTATCTGATGATATTATTTTGAATGGCCATAGGGAGCCTTCCAGTCCCATATCGTCGCCAAGACGCTATCAGAACATTTCAAAGCCATTCAAAAAATCCCTGTTACCAAACGATCAAGCAGTCCACCATCAGGAGCTCTTATTCTCACAATCTTCGCTGTATGATAACACCTTTTACCGTTGTTCCTCTATTTATCATTCTTGCTCACTAAATTGCTTTCAGATCGAACGGACTCTCGATCACTATTCCAGTGGTAAAGAGAACGTTGGACCTTTGGGTGACCTCTCGAAAGATAGCCAGGCACTCCCGATGATCAGACGTATTCAGGCATTCACCACCGGGAAAACTTCTAAAGGCCAAGACTGGATCCCCTATGAGGTCTGGAGCAGAATAATAGCAGCTGCACAATCGCATATCGAGCCTCCGCCCATCATGGTACAAGAAAATCTGGATGGAGACGATGTACTCGAGGATTCTGAACCTTATCAGTAGTGTCAAATCTGTGGATTCTCAAAGTGAGTATATATATCATAACTCATTTATCGAATCCTCATCTTCATACTTCACGGCCTTGCAGGGACTTGCAAACACATTTTAATGAACATTCAATCCCAGATGGCGATTTTAAATGAACAATAAGACAGCGTACCGCGATTCAGCTTTCCTCTATTTCTTAGTCTCGTGTACTTTTGCGAAATCATTGTACGATAATACTTGAAAGGGACATTGTTACAATCATTCGGTGATAGTGTTCTCGCTAAATGGCTAAGGTTTGATACTGAGACTCGGAGAATCAACTGTTTACAGCCTCCTCGTCCAATGATGCATCATTCCATTGAGAAGTGTCAAAGTTGGTCGAGTTGCCCATTGGCTTATAATATGTGTGACCTCGTACTCGCCATGCCCAGTAAATTCGAAATTTTTGTGTGAACGGTTTACAGCTTCGTTGTCCAATGATGAGATGAATCACTCCATTGAGAAGGATGTCAAAGTTGGTCGAGTTGCACATTGGCTTGTATGGCCTCATACTCGCCGTACCCAGTAAATCCGAAATTTTTGTGTGAACGGTTTACAGCCTCGTTGCCCAATGATGGGATGAATCACTTCATTGAGAAGGACGTCAGAGTTGGTCGAGTTGCTCATTGGCTTGTATGGTCTCGTAGGCTCATATTCGCCGCGCCCAGTGAATCCGAAATTTTCGTGTGACATGATGCATGATGCTCCGAATTGAAGGCTGTGACTTACCCATTCTGTAGGTATCTCAGCATGTGTCACATTGACTTCTTAGTGGCTACTTGAAATTAAATGCATTCTGTTATTCATTGTCCACATAACATGACTGGATGTCTCGTAATCTCTCAGAACTATTGAGCACTGTAACGACGCATTTATAAAAGCTACGGAAAAAAACCTACTTTTCATTATACTCAACCCCTATGTTCCCCCTCACACAGCAGTCGAT
Source organism: Dendrothele bispora CBS 962.96 (assembly GCA_004369135.1). Classification (NCBI taxonomy): domain Eukaryota; kingdom Fungi; phylum Basidiomycota; class Agaricomycetes; order Agaricales; genus Dendrothele; species Dendrothele bispora. The sequence continues at coordinate 24,947 of ML179824.1, read as the reverse complement.
GCCCCTCTCGCTTTCTGACCCTGAGTCAGTAAAGGAATGGACTTTCCAGACAGCCATCGCATTTCTTCTTTTCGGTATCTACATATTGTTGTCAATCGTTGCAATCAATTTACTCATGTAAGTTGCACTGTACTCAAATTGAACGTACCAGAGGAGATAAAAATTTTTATAGAACACAAGGTCTTCAAAAGTCCACAGCTAGGAAAAGGCTATTTGTGCTTGTGATTTTTACGGTTTTCAGCTCGAGTGTATCCTGCATACTCCACTTGGAAGTCACATTGTTCAGTATGGCCTCGCTTGGAATGAGTTCATCTGATACGGGACCAGTGTTGAAAATCATGGAGATCATACTGTTATTTATAGATCAACTGAATGTAAGCGTGTTCAAAGTTTCAAGCATCGATCTTTGTTAATTTATTGTTCTCAGTTTCTAATCAGTGATATCATTGTTGTTTGGAGAGCTTGGATAATGTTTCCTTACAGCTCCATTGCAAGATTTGCCTTGATTGCCAGCATCATTGGGACTAGCGGTCAGTTATTCAACGACTGTTCTTGATACAAGAAGGCTTACTGTGGCTCAGCTGGAGTAGTTGTTGATACCGTCATGACAACGGAAGAGATCACACAGAACATTGATTATCTTGTCGAGAGACCTCTAAGAATCTTAATCTGCACTCTTCCTGTTCTGGCCACAAATTTGGTCTCAACACTCCTCATGGCATATAAAACATGGTATTAGTTTCAGTCATTCAAAGATCAAATTGCTCAAATGGCAAAAAATAGGGAATATTACCATAACATTGGGAGACATTCTGCATCAGGTACGACATCAGCGAAAAGGGTACAAAAAATTCTATTCCTTTTGGTTGAATCAGGTCTAATCTACTGTTGTATTTGGGTAAGTATCTTGAACATATTTTCGTATAAAAATGATTCTAAAATATCTGTCAAGATTTCATATGCAGTGATCTCACAATTGGGTGAAGAGCATGTATTTACCTACAATATTTTTTTCGCAGTCATGCCACAGATATCTGTGTGTTCCATTTCTTCATTATGCTTATATTGCGTCTAATGTAAATACAGGCCATCTATCCGGTTCTTATCATCATTGTAGCTGCCCATGAGAATGCCAAGGACTCTACCGCTTTGGACAACAACTCTCTATCACAGTCCATCAGATTTGCCTCCAGAGTTGTACAATCAGAAATCCAAACCCCTTCCAGTCTAGAATCCCAACCTGCCATAAATGGTGGTTAATTAGAAGGAATACTGACTGTTGTAGAATTTAATTTAGAGTAGTCTGGTATACTATTTCTAAATTCCAAAAGACGCCCGATCAGAGTGTTCCATTAGATCTCCATTTACTTAAGTAGTATATCATCAATCTTATCTCATGACAACCTGGCATCTTGGCATCCAGCATGTCCATCATCACTAATTGGTTTGTACGGCCTTCTACCTGCCGTGAGAAGCGACGGTCCATTCCTTCATAGAGCGTCAAATAGTCAATAAAGTACTGCAAGTACAAGTGGATGACCACATCAGTAATCATATTACTTCAGGGAGGCACTTTAACTAGAGAATCAGTGAATATTGTCAACTCAATGCTAGCCTTGGATTCTTTCTCCAAAAATGATTTTCTACGTAGTATTATAGTTCGTCCTCGTACTTGCCATGCGAAGCAATGGCCTACATCTGTTTTCACTTATCTTTTTTGTACCTCAAGGAGAGTCATGTTCACTCATAGCTAGAACCTGTATGAAACGCTAAAGGGCGCGCAGGACATTATGGCATAAACAGAGGGAATTACAAGGACAAGTCATCGAATACTAGATAAATAAGCCTAAAATACATCAAAAAACATAACCACCTTCCCAAAACTAACTCTCATCTCCTCTCTCCCCATCCCGGCCCCATCCACGACGCATGTTCCCAAATGTCACAGCCCTTCTTCCTCTACTCTGTACCTCTCCCTGCGGAATATCCCCCGACGTCGACATTCCAGCAAATCTCAAACTCGTCCCGTTCCCACTGGACAAAATCTGTCCGACGCTCGAGTCGAAACTGTTTTCGCTTCTTGCGCGTGCGATGATCAACGTTGGGGCTATTCCCTATCCATCAAACCCTTACATATCAGTCTTCGAAGAAAAGAAATGACATGAGATGGATGTAAAACGTACGGCAGCTTGCCAGACTAATGGTGTGGTTACGATAGGGACTACACCGTTGATACTTGAGTCGACTGTAAAAACGACACAAGCGTCGATGATAAGGGCGAGAGGGTATATGATGCCTGATTCCAGTCTATAAACCTGTCAGCAGATGGAAACAAAAAGGAAGAGAAAAAAAAAACAAGAAAGCGAGGACGTACATGACTGCGACAATCGTGTTGTACTTCTTTACACGCTCTGTCTCTAGCATAGGTCTTGCTTGTCGAGATATCCACCATATTCTTCCAGCTGTTTTACGTTTTAAGTGGGGAGTAGAAACGTAGGTGAAGAAGCAAGTAGGAAAAGAACGAACCGGTCATAAGAGTCAAAAACGAGTTGACTACCGCATTCGAGATATCAAACACGTTGCTCATTGTTAGATCTATCGGGCGGAGGTAAGATAGTTCTCGATGAGAGGTTTCAGCGATGTCGATTAAGTTTATTGCGAGGCCCAGTCCTATTTGCATGAGTTAAGATTAGTTGGCGGGTAAGAGAGGGAAGAGGAGGAAAGGGAAGAGTACCGTTGATCATGAACGAAAGTATGATCAGGGGGAGTCCAATTCGTTTTTGGGAACCCCAAATCACATAGCATCGGTGAATCTGACAATTGTTGAGGGACAGTGATTTAGGTTGGATGTGAATGGGAAACGTACGAGCATCGAATCAGCTGTCACGCTATAGGTTAAATTGAGCGTTTAAAAAAGTTATACAAAATGCAGAGAGTGAAAAGAAAACAAACTTCAATGCTATCTGAAGTATATCAAGTATAGCCCTGGGAAGAAAAAAAAATGAGAAACAGAAAATCCTTAACTAAGTCGAATAAAGCCCAGCCACCGTCACTCACACCTGAACAACCTGTATAGTATCTCCATTCACCAAATACCCCACTAACTCATCAGTTACCCCTGTCCTCGCCGCCTTATGATACATCACCGCTTGTCTGGCAATTAGCCATGCTTCGGCGACATTTCGGATTGTACCAAGGACGAAGAGAGTTACGCTGCCGATGAGGTAGAAGCGGGTATTGGGTCGGTTGGGGGATCGGTAGAGGGCACGCATGCATTGGCCGAATATCATTACATAGATGCCTGGAATGTGGGTGATGAGATGAGGATGATGGGAAGGAGGAAGGGGAATGGGGGTGGAACGAATACGACGTACCATATATGAAGAACATGAGCTATAGAAACACGCAAACCACGTCGACGTGAGGACAAAAATGAGCCAAAGAAAAACTCATATCACATGTACTTACCGAAAGCGTACTGAGAGGCTCAGTGATACTCGCCTCAACAGAAAGAAAAGGTTCCAGCTGGTTGTCTTCCAAGGACCCAGTTTCGACAGAAAGGAAAGATACTAGGTGGGCTTTTGGGGATCCAACTCGAGAAGGCATTGAAGAAATAGCCATGGGAGCGAAAGTCAACCTGCTGGCAAACGTACTTCGGCTTATATGAATTGCTTTGAATTATATAGACCAAAACTTGAGACAAACTAACCCAAGTAGACATCACGTAGCGTGGGCGAAGCGAGAGGGCTTAAGGAAACTAATGATCAACAAAAAGAACGCCGGAATACGAATGACGAATCCGATACTCCCGTGGAGCTTGACTGGTATCTTGGTTCTATTGTTGCATGATCGTTTTGAACGAAGAAGTATGTATGTATGTACGTCGCTAAATAAATACTGGCCGCTGGTTGAAGAGACTTGATTTTTCTATATACGGAATCCGCTCCCGGGGATTAAGCATTCAGAAGGTATGATTCTCTTCTGGTTGACAAAGGCCTAGGGAAGAGTTGCGAAGTGTTTTTAATACTAGAGCTACTGCAAACACTCCAAAGGGCTGCGGAAACTTCTCCCGCATTGCAGTCTTGATGGAACGGGTCAAGGTCAATTCATTACCATGGGACCAAAGTATTGTCAAGGAAAGAATGAGTGGGTAAACTGAGACTGGTTAACATGCGGATGTATACAATTTCAAAAGTGACGTACTGCAGGCCGCGTCCTAGTATGTACTAACCGTAGTTGAGTTTATGATTGCTTCTTGATGTAGCCTAATAGTATTGTAGCATCAGAATCATGATCTCGCTTTGGCCACTCTCAAGCTTTGAGAAAATGCCAGTGGAAATCTTTGCCCAAATATGCCTCAATGAAAAGGCTTGAAAATCTATTTTGAGATTTCAAGCTCAAGTTTCACCGTTTATGAATCTCGTTTATTCATATCAACGATATGATATCTTCTATTGAATCGTATACTTACGCTCCGAAAATGAACGCATCCTGCAGCTCCGAGCCATCATCGGATCTACATCAGCTCTCACCAATTTTTCGGACAGCTAAATGTCGGAAAAAATGAATAACCGAAATACATTATATCACTCCATAAGCCTTCATACACTTGGGAATAACCCCATAAGACGCCTAGGACAGCTTATGAATTAATTATAGGAGGATTCTGACGCTTATAAGCATATGCAGCGCTTTTCAGTTTTTCCTACATCATTACCAGAGATTCCTAGCACTCCAAAAATGTGTTGACTCGTTCCACGACTGTCTCCGAGTCGGAACTTGAACCCTCCGAATCAGATTCTATGTCCATCATTTGTTCAGACAGCAGAGCAGGGAGACCAACTCACTACCGAATCGGATGGCGTCTAAACATACCAGTTTGCGTCTTCTAAGCTTCCGTGTCACTAACTCGCTTCTACGACTATCAGTATCATGATCAGCTCCAAACGAGGCCTCGGAAATCAACGGAGATAGGAGTCAGGTCGGAACTTGAATTATTCAAGCGGAGATTGATTTGATCAAACCGCGCCTAGAGCTTTTTTATCCAACCCATCCGAAAAAATGACGATATTTCTACGCTTCCTCCTCTATCGGTCAACACTGTTATGCATAGAGAAGAAACCCCAGTACGCCCAAAGCGGGTCCTAATCATCGGTGGAGGCCCTGCTGGACTCATCACACTTCGAAATCTCACCAAGTTGGGAACATTTGAACGAGTAGAGTTGGTCGAAAGAAGAGACGACGTTGGTGGTGTCTGGTACCTAGGCGCTAAAGATGCCAACTCCAAATGGCCTTCACCAGCATACCCAGGACTTATCGGCAATGTTCTTCCCGAGTTTCTTTCTGTCCACGACTTCCCATTTCCTCCTCCAGACCAATACGATCCTGAACACAGAAAAAATCTGCCGTTCCCTACTTTGACAGAGACGTATGATTATCTACGCGCGTTTGCGAAACCGTTTTTGGAAGATGGAAGGATTCGGTTGGGACAGCAAGTTGTTAAAGTCGAGGAGACTTTGATTGCTGATGGGTCAACAAAAGACAAATGGCTGGTATTGATTCGGGATTGGAACGATCCTGTCAATCCCGGGGTGGAAAGAGAAGAAAAATGGGACGCCATCGTTGGTTGCACTGGATGGTACGATAATCTTGTGTGGCCCGAGACGGAAGGATTGGATGCTTTGAGGGAAAAGAAGTTGGCGGTCCATGCGAAAGGGTGGAATGGACCAGAAGGGCTGGAGGGTAAAGTGAGTCGATCGTCTATACTGATGTTAATACTAGTAGTTAACTGATGGATACAAAAATTTTTCAGCGTGTTCTTATAATCGGAAACGCCAACTCTTCCAACGATATCGCATCCCAGCTAGCTCCAGTAGCCATGACACCTATCTACCGCTCTATCCGTCGTCCCAACTTCCCTGGCTTCGTCTCTCTCCCAGACGAAAGAATCGAGAATGTCCCACCAGTCAAACGATACATGTTAACAAACACAGACAAGGTCAAAGTAGAACTAGAAAACGGCCGAATAATTGATAACATCGACATCGTCTTCGTCGGGACTGGGTACAAACCTCACGTTGATTTCGTGCATGTCCTTCCTCCACCTCTCGATGGCGTTCCCAATGCTAACGGTACCACCACTGTTCCGCTCATGTCTCTTGTGGGACTCAATGCACCCACTACTCTTGATCCCAGTGACTCCGAAAATGCCAACTCGAAACCCGCTCTCTCTTCTGTCTTAACCAATCGAATCCCACTTCTCCATCGTCACATCCTCTACGCTCCCTCTCCTTCACTCGCATTCATACTAAGCATGGCGGCTTATACACCGTTTACTATAGCAGATGTTTCCAGTTGCTGGTTGGCTTTGGCTTGGAGCACGGGTAAAGGGGGAGAAGGAGTGGAATACCCAAAGACTTTAGACGAGAGGTTGAAATTCGAAAGAGAGAGAATGGAAGCTATCGAAAAGGGAAGACGAGAGATTCAAGAACGAGCGCAAGAAAAGAACGATCAACGAGAAAAAGAAAAAGAAAACGCGACAAAAGCGGCAGACGTTCGAGAGCAACACAATACTGGTGGAACGACCTCCGAAACGTTCTCTCCGTCCTCTTCTCTCATCGCTGCATGGCAATCGGGAACCAACGGTCACACGCCTTCTGCTTTAAACTTGTACAGCGTCTTAGCAGTTTCGGAGGAAGATTACGCGCAAGGGTTGAAAGAGGACGTTGTCAAGGCGAGACCGGAATTGGGGAGAGAGCAGAAATTATGGGACCAGGCATCGGCATCGGAGTCAGAGGGTGGCTCAGACAACATATATCGTCATCTTCCAGGAGGTGGATTACCAGAATGGAATTTGGAAAGAAGGAAGAAGAGAGAAGAGATGTATCCTATCAAGTTGGCGAGTCTGAAGTGGGCGAGGGAGAAGATGGGTGAGAGGTGGACTAATCGGGAAGGGAGATGAAGAAGCAAGTGAGATACTGTCATGAGTAAGTAATTTGTTGGTGTGAGCGAATAACCAAAACCTCTTGTCATAGAAGGAAATGTTAAAAGCTCGGGATATTTTTTGTTTGATACGTGTTGCCTTGTAAATGTCGTCAATAGGAGACGGGGATCACTTCCACTCGATGCTTCTCTGACTCGTGTTTGGGTAAAAAAAAAACCGCCGGATTGCGGCTGAGATCCTAATTAGATTGCTCAGTAACGTGTAATGCGTACCATCTCCGACTATTTTGGGATGAAGAACGATTTTTGTACTTCTTTTCAGAAAAGCAATAGCTTTTTAGTCTTTCAACTATCAAGGTTTAATAGAAAGAATGCTGTTAAACTGCAACCAATTTGATTTTTCTAGTATGCACATTGTGTTAAGCAATAGGTGTAAGCCAGCAGCTTGGAAGCCTTGATCTATAGATCAGTAATAGATGTATTCTTATTACTTAAAATTTCAAGTACTTGGTTATTTGTATTTTCAGTGGCTATTTAGGCATTCACACAAATCAATAAATATGAATTATTTCAGGCTTGTAAGAGGAAGTTTATATTTTCTTGTGCTAAAATCTTTTCTAATCATGATCCAAAGTTTACAAAAGAGTTCAGGAGTGAAACCTAGTTGCCCGTTTGGGAATATTTGGCCCTAGAATCTCTCGTTCGTATAAGTGGGTCTTCAAGTTTTACTCATCTGACCTCTACAACAGCCAAAACGTGTTAGTTTTTATAATTAGCTTTGACATCGAGGGGCATAGTCGACACACAGCTGATATAAGTGGATAGAATAGATCAACATGCGCAGAAAACGTTGCCCGTATCCAAATCATGAGAACTCCACAAACTCAATATCGCGCGGCGCTTAGATACGTACAATTTGCCCAGGATTCAGGACACGAGGACCCAGAACGATCTGCACAATTGGAAGCTACTTACGTATATCTTGAAACTTTGGTCCTTGGACAGTATTGCTATATATTGGTTTCTTCATACTATCTACAATGAAAAAATCACAGGGTTTATTGAATCCTTCTGTGGTAGTCATTGCAGTCCAAAAGTTTCCTATGCAGATGTGTTCTGATAAAAGCTAAGATTCAATGGATATCAATGGCATGTTTGATATAATGGAATGTTATCAATTTGAAATAGGAACATCCAATAAAGAGCCTTGCATCCGTCATGGGTAAGGGGAAAGAGTAGAATCAAAAGGTGAATAGTGTCTACTTGGACAAAATTAGGTGATTGAGACCGGGTGCTTTGCTTCTTTACATATACTTTACACAAGGCTGAATACCTGGTGATTTGAGCTTTGTACATGAACCTGAATTAAGAACTGATCACGCAAGATGAATGGCCAAATATTGACTTCACTGAGCCTTTCAAAACCCTTTCATGAGATAAGAATACTCATATCTGGCCAAATATATGTACTACATGACCCGTCATCGTGTCCAATCGGTTACGTACGATATTTGGGTTCTGAGAGTCGAGAACTATTTCAAGATAGACACAACAATCAACCTAAGGTTTGGCCATTGATTGTGGGCGTTTATTCACGTAGAATAAGATTCGGTGATTATATGGCATTTGCCAAAAGGTCCCTCAAATTTGTTGAACATAATATCTTATTGAATATAGCATGCTTTATGACGGAACGCACGGAGATTCGACAGCTAGATAAACGCGCTGGATCATTCATAAGGTGTGCACTCCATAGAACACGAATGCATCCCCCAAATCTGCTCCTTCCACCTCCCAACGAACATGTCTCGACATCCTGGCGCTAGCTTCTTTAGCGGTGCTACCGACAACACATTTAATGGTGCGGCCGTGCATAACGTTGCCGGTAACCAGACCCACCATCATGGTCCAACTGGACCCATACATAATGACGGCCGAACTTTCAATGGCCCAATCAGCTCCTATAAGGAACACGATAATACTACTGTCCACGGTCGCTCTATCGAAAATTATGGGTCTTACCAGGAGGTTTGTCTTCCGAGAGCACTACACTTCAAGGTTAATCTCATTAGACATTTTCTTTGTAGAACAAAAGTGTCGCAAGAAGAGACAACCTCGTAAAGCCAGCGCAGCTGAAGGATGCGTTCTATGATTATCTTGAGCCCGCAAGCATCGAGTACGCTGGTTACAACCAACCTTGGAAAGACCCAAGTACCAGAGATGTGCAGAATCTCTGGAAAAAGGTCATGCCGAATGAATTCCATGATCAATTTTCATCGCTTTCAACGACTATCGAGGGCTGGGTATGAGAGATTAAGTTTTTTTTTTTAGCTTACCATTATTTATTTAACCATTCTCCTCTAGGTTACTGAAGCCCTGACCAAGTGGCGCGACTCTTTCGGCAATGCAGCCGTCGAGGCGCTCGAAAGCATATTTGCAGAACAAGACTTATACGACGTCAATAAACGGAAGAACTATCTCGCCGAGCAACGCGCTGGAAGACTACAACATCGACCATATTACTTTACTGGCACGAGAAATGGAGCGGCTACTGTGTGTATTGCGGCAATCCTCCTTACTCGCAATGATAATTTTATCTAACGGTGTTGTTTTGGGCGGTCATATAGGGAGCCTTCCAATCATACATCGTCGCGAAGACACTGTCGGAACATTTCAAAGCCATTCAGAGAATTCCTGTTACCAAACGATCAAGTAACCCACCATCAGGAGCTCTAATTCTCACAATCTTCGCTGTATGATAATACCTTTTATCGTTGTTCATCCATTTACCATTCTGACTAAATTGTTTTAAGATAGAACGGACTCTCGATCACTATTCCAGTGGTAACGAGAATGTTTGTCCTTTGGGTGACCTCTCGAAAGATAGTCAGGGAGTCCCGGTAATGAGACGCATTCAAGCGTTCACTACCGGGAAAAATACTAAAGGCCAAGACTGGATTTCTTATGAGGTCTGGAGCAAAATAATAGCAGCTGCACAATCGCATATCGAGCCTCCGACTATCGTCGTACAAGAGGAAACTGCTTGGGATGAAAACGATGTATTGATGGATTGTGAACCTTTTCAGTAATGTCGAATCTATGGAATGTCAAAGTGAGTATATGTATCATAACTCACTACGAAAATTTCGTCTTAATGCTTTACAGCTTGCCGGGACTCACTTGCAGATACAATTTGATAAGCATTCAATCCCAGATCGTAATTCAGGCTTAAATGGAAAACAAGACAGCATGCTTCGATTCAACCCAAGGTCTCCCCTATTTTCTGCAGTCTGTATTTCTTAGTAGTAATGTACTATTAAATCACTGGTACAAATTAAGCATTGAATTCATGATAATACTTGGAAGGAACATTGTTAGAATCATTCGTTGTTAGTGTTCTTACCAGCCTAAGGTTTCATTTAGAGTCACTCGTAAATTAGCCTCTATCTATCAAGATGTGATTTGACATCTACTGGTACATCTCTAGCCAATGATGTCCCAGTTTCAGATTCGCAAAAGCCACTCGACTTGGTGGGTTCCAAATCGTAGGAGATCGGGAGATCCTACGCCTTGAGCCAAGGCTCCCCAAAATCGTGTATTTTGTAAGCGACGGTGATGGTGTACGCGAGCGAAGCTAACTCTCCATTGCAATAAGTTTCACTCGTCATACTATGGTAGACAAAGAAATGCAAACGAAAGTGAAATGAAAAATCGCATTTTCGGACCTGCCTCGGACCTGACTCGGACTTCTGGATCTTCGGACACTGTGGTGACAAGAGCCTTTTCATTTCTGAGTCCCTGTCCTGGCTCGGTCATTGTCCGACGCTTTCTACATGAGCTGGAAAAATATTATAAAAATTAGGTAGGCATTTTAGAGTAAGATAAAAACTTTGGTAATGTTGGTTCTAGAGCGACAGCGGAAGGCTCAGCAGAAAAATCCTGAAAGTTTTTCACTTCTTAGTCTACCATAGTATCTGAAAACAAACCAAGCTTGTATCTAAAACCTCCCCCAAACACAGTGGCAAATGGTAAATTATTTCAACTATCAGGGTTTGTGTAGACAGAAGGCTGTCAAATGGTCAACTTAAGTTCTGAAAAACACAGTTCTACTGACTCCCAAGTCACACGATGTGTCTCCAAATACCATAACAGTATGTATCTATCAGTTGGTTAGCTGATCGGGGTTAGTCTCGTATAATAAGACTAAGCATTTGATGGCCTTGATGGAACAGCCAAGGCGCTCAATTGAATGATGTCAATTTACGATAAGGTGCTGAGCTCGCTTCCAGCTATTTTCAGACCATTAGATCTCTTTTTGTTTTTTTGGCTTGGTGCAGTTGGTGATCTTCGTTTACTTTTGGAGCGAGACCAAATATCTCAATGATGCTCTACGCATACGCCGTTCCCGACAAGCAAACATCATAACAAAATCTACATCTGATCTATTTGGTCTCACTCCAAAAGTAAACAAAGAAGATAAAGCGAGCGGAACGAAAAGAGGTCTAATGATTTGAAAACGGCTGTCATATGCTACCAACCTTTCCGTTCTTCCCGCACAGTATTCACTTCGTCTTTGTATAAATAGGCCCTGTTCTTGACATCCTTTGGGTCATCGCTTCAGTAGCTAAAGTCATCAGGTCAGTAATCCATCTAGTATTATCTGACGTACTTCGCTTTCCCAAGCTTTTACTCCATCCTAATTCGAGCCATGCAGAACAAGAAAAATGCACATGTCTTATCTCGACAACAATTTAGTAGTGGTGCTCCTAGTCTCACTAACTATCATTTTCACTCTATACCACACCAATGACAAGAAATACCCACCTGGTCCTTGCGGCCTGCCCGTCCTAGGAAACATTTTCCAGCTCGATCCTGATAGACCATGGATTAGTTATGCTAAATGGAAGAGAATCTACGGTTTGTCTGATCATCTCCAAGTGTCTCCTTTGATAATTTCTGAGATGAGTTCTTTTTGACTGCACTGTACTTTTGGAAATCTGCACTTCTTTCGACATGTTTTTTCCAACGATTCCCTGGATTTGATTCACGTCAAAACTGTTACCTACAGGTGATCTATTCCAGCTCAACATGGCAGGACAACCTGTTCTCGTGTTAAACTCGCAAAAAGTCGTCAAAGATCTCCTTGAGAAACGTTCATCCATATACAGTGATAGACCAAAATGGCTCGTCTTGAACGAGATGACGGGATATATGGATCTTCCTCTGATGCGATACGGTGAACTGTGAGTCAATATAGTTGAGTTGTTTTTTCGAATTCCCATTCTATACAATCCTCCCATGCCAGTCGAGGCAAGGCAATGTACGAGGAAGTGAAACCCCTCTAACGAGAGGTCGAGACAACGTTTAAAAAGACTGATCCCTATATTAACAATAATGAATATTGACAGATGGCGTCGGATGCGTCGAGCAAGTAAATTGCCGTTGGGTGTAAAAATGTCCTTCAATTATCATCGTGTGCAATCTGACCAAGCGCTCGTGCTTGCTCACGATGTACTCAATCATCCTGATAATTGGAAGTTTCATGTTCAGAGGTTAGTCGCCCTTTATCCTATCGATAACCATTGACACAGTCTACAATTTTACTTCTATTGTATATTGTTATCAACCCTGGATTAGAACTCGATTTCCATCATTCTTTCCATCGTATACGATACCCACCGATCCAATCACTCTCTGAACCGTCAATCCAATTTATGAATGATATTTCATCGATCGAACGACTACGGCACTTCTTCCTGGCAGTAATCTAGTCGAGATATTCCCTATACTCTCCTCTTTACCTCTCTTCTTATCCAAGTGGAGACTTGGCGCCCAAAGGGACTTTAAGATATTTGCAAGTCATTTCGAGGACATGTTTCTTCCACTCAAGAATATATTTGTGAGTGAATGACAATTGAACTGCAGTTATACTTTCAATTGTCTAAATCTGATGTTTGCTTTCAGGAATACAAATGCGGGGCTAGCAACCACCTAGCTTTTGTGCTACATTAGCGTCGACATAGTCACGGCACAGAATGTCCGATTCGGAATGCGCTTGGCTTGCGGTAATTCTTTGGTAAGACTTTAATCAGGTTATAATGCAAAATCATTGACTTTCCTGCAGATGGTTGTTCTGGACAGGATAGTGTCAATATGGCTATTTCTACTTGTTGCCTGATTCCTAGGTGATGTGAAGCGAATTGGTAGACCATCTATTGCTTTGGAATGGTTTTTACTGTGTCTGTTTGTGTTTCCTCGTGTCCAGGATAAGGCACAGGTAGCAAACTTGATTGAAGTATTTGCTTTGGACTGGCGCTCTTGCCATCATTTTCGGATATGATAGGATCTTCCAGATCTCTTTAAGTGATTGTCCCTGCCAGGTCTTCCGACAGTCTGTGCACCCCTTGTCCCCTTCTTATTGACTCCCGATTGCGATTATTGTCGGTTCATAGCGATGGCAAGCTGCGGCTTGCCCTTGAGGTTTCCTTTCGACAGGTAGCGACGTAGAGTTCGTGGTGACGCCTTTCGTAAACCTGACTGGCCTCACGATCAGAGGATGGTTTGTATGGAAGACGTTTCGAAGCGAATTGTCCGATATTTCAATATATTGGGATTGGGGATACCGCAAGGTTGGCATCAATGAAGACGTTGTGTAATTGATTTCAATCTTCCTTATTACTTGGTGCCACCCTGTGGTCAGCCCTATGATGTGAACAGCAGCAGTTACAAAGCCACCAGATCCCAACTCCATTGTTAACCTGTCTGCATAAGGTGCACCCTCGACAAGACCCATTTTCAAGGAATTCGAAGACGCCATCTGAAGCATTCCTCCACCTTTATTTGATGGGGCAAAGGAAATGTGAGCTGTTTCGTTGCTATGACGACAGTTAAACTTGACAGTGAATGAACCCGACTGAAATCCATAAGAAGGGAAACTGTCGCCATAACTGGTCACGTTCTCGAAGCGTTCTTCAGCCGCGGGAAGGAGATGGACATCGGTATAAAATTCGTTGTAGCCCCTCCTTGTCCGTTTCGATGGTGTGATCTCTTTCACAATCACCTCTTGCACATTCTCGGGTGTCTCGAAGGAACGTAAAGTGAGCTGGTCTGGACGATACCGGACATAATGCCCGTCAGTCGTATTCCGAAGGTAAATGTTACACACGTCCCCACTGTTATCAACTTGGCAATTTAACGATGCTCGAACTATGTCGCACATGTCTCCGTCAGCTCGACACTTCAATGATGCTTGAGTTATATCATCGATAGGGACAATAGGAAAGTGGATATGCAAGCCGTTATTATTGAATGAGAATGATGATGTGTTCTTGGGGAAACTCGCCATGGAAATGTCTACTCCGCCGGATCCTTTGAATTCATAAGGAGACCGTGCAAACAGCCCTCTGAGATCTCCTTCAACTCCTTCTCCGTTCCTATCCCTCTTGCAATCAGCAGCCCATGCAAAAATGCTGCGGTCATCAGATGTCTTGTTGAAGTCGCATGAAAGCCTTGGCCCCTCCTTCTCCATAAATCGGCGGCATGCATATGTCAAACAACCCCATTAGCGAATAGGCTCGGTCCTCTGGTCGAGTTGTTTTCCTGAACGCTGCCCATGACATTTTCTGAGCGATACTATATTTCGCGAGATCGCCATCCTCGAGGAGTCCAATAGGAACAGAGGTGATGGCAGAGATGACATCCCGCAAGCTATATCTGGTGCCAATCTCCTTCCATGAACGATCCAGAAAGACAACCGAGGCTGACGGTGCGATCAACTCCTGCAAGGTCCAGCCTCTCGTAAACCACTTGCTGTATCGAAAGTCTGATCTTGCATCCCTAGGGTCCTTCCGGTTAATAGACGATTCCTCCTCTTCCTCTTCCTCTTCCTCCTCCTCCTCGCTTGATACATCTGATAAATACACGTAGCAAACTCCAGCACCCTCGTAGAGTTGGTACATGGAGTTGATATTCTCGGACAACTCAGCGCTACTTGATTTATCAATGCAGTATGAGTCAATCCAGATCCAATCCCAGCGATGCTTCCGAGCCTGAGCACAAGCACCTTCAACCTTTTTCCAACCAGCAGGCTCTTTCCACCCATCCTTACCCCTGTCCTGGATGTCTTGGAACGTAGCTTCTTCCTTGTTCCATGTATGAGAAAGAATAGCATATTTTGGGATTTCGGCGTAAAAACTTTTAAGGGTGAGATTGGTTGTGTGCAGGAGGTACATGATGAAAGTGTAGAAGTATATCTCAAGCTTTGAAAAAGAGGATGATACGACTGATAGTGGTACGCCCCTGAAAATCGCGTTGATAATAAAATATCCACTTACCTGAATCTGACATGATGGAGTCTCTCCGCGTGAGATTTCCTCTGTCAGTTACTAGCTGAATAACGGAGCGGAGGCTCTAGGCTAGTATTAATACAAAATTATGGCAGAATTGAATGCAACATACCTTGATCCTGAGGATAGGAGCCTGTGGAGCTGGTTCTCGCAACACGAGGAGAGGGAAACATGCAGGCTAAAATAGGATAAAAAGTGAAATAGGGATCTTGAAACTGAAAAGAGGAGACAAGATGTGAAAAACAAGAAGAGTTGATTCAAATGTTGAGAGCTGGAGCCAAAAGTTTAGCCTAACTAAGGACAAAGACTCCAAGAATTGGAGTCCTGGATATTTATTTTTGGAGAAGGATTTATATCAGTTACAGCCGTGCACTCCATGTATTTAGTGTTTCCTAGTAGAGTATTAAATTATGGGACTAGTATAAATATTGCTTCGTAGATACAAGTAAAACAGACTTCCCTCCCTCGTTGACTCTTAGACTTCTTTGTTGACCTGTGGATTATTGGGGAAAAGAATATCATTACCTCCTTATCTTCGTATTTTGTGTTTTTGTGATTTGAGCATAGGGGATTCCCACCTGTGGACTCACAGTTTGATTGGCAACTGAGGAATCTCAGTATTTGTGAACTTCATTGAACTCCCTACCCTCCGTGATCCCATTTCTAAGAGTGAACTTACCCCTTTTCTTGTGATCTTTTTATCAATACAAATCCCTTCAGAACTTACAGAGCTTTGTTTGGAGTGTTGTTTTGTGGCTATTGGCTTTCATTTTGAGAGGTCACGTAGTTCTACATTTACACCCTTCGCAGCCCTATCATCTGGAGCCCACCGCGAGGGGTTTTCAATTGATAAAACCTGACGAGTCGAGGATAATCACCCTGAGAATTGAAAAGAAACAGTTTCATATAGAAACATTCATTCAAAATTGCTAGAACCAGAGGAGCAGCTTCTACACGTAGAAATTCACCCGCATCTCGAAGAGTTACGGAACCAATAAATACAACCCGAGGTAGAGGAATACCATCGCCAAGAGGAGCACTTACCCGGTCCCAATCAACATCAAGCGGAACACCCCTTCAAGGACTACTCCCTGATCCCACTAGAACCCGTGTCGAACGACGTGTGTCAGCAAATATAGAGACACAATTCAATAGACGGCATACCGAACAAACTCCTAATTCCTCCCCTGCCCTAGCTCGAACAATTCCCGACACTTCGTTACCGAACTCAACAGCTTTCACACTACTCCCCGCTACTTTTACCCCACAAGCTACCCCCGAACCCGAACCTAGAATCATGCCTGAAGCTCCAAGAATGCCACGCCCGGGTGCGAAAGATGCGCCGGTGTTTGATGTCGCATCAGAAGACCCGCGTTCGTATTTCAAACATTTGGAATCCTTATTAGAAGAATGTAAAATTGAAAGTGATGCCGAGAAAAAGAGACATACCTTGAGATATTTACCAGAGGACGTTGAAGACCAATGGAAATACCAAGATCACTACAAGGCTGGTACCTACGCTAACTGGAAGAAAGAGATTCTTCGAAGTTACACAGGAAAGTCAGATGAAGATCGTGGTACCATCCATCAATTAAGAAGAATTATGAAAAGATTTTCGAATATAAGCATTACCGATGCTTATGAGTACGCAAAAATGAAGCGAGAAGCGCAACCCGTAATGGCGCAAGTCATGGAAAATAAGTATGCGACTAATAGAGAAATCACTGACCTGATTTGGGAAGTACTGACCCGAGACTTTGCCATGGCAATCAGGACTCGTATTAGTCTTCGAAGAGTAGAACCTGCTGGCACACCTATTACTTCAGAAAATAGGTATCCGTATGCAGAAGTTCTAAAAATTGGACAACACTTGATTGATGAAGCAAATGATGGCGATACATCCGGACGGAGTGGGCGTACCTATTCAGACACAAGTGGTACTTCCGTAAAAATTGAGCTAAAGGAATCAATGAATGATATGATGAAAGAATTTATGGCAGGACTAACCGATGTAATTCAGACGCAAACTAGGTCGACACATCAACAATTTGACTCGGTCTTGAAAGCATTACACCAGTCAGGCACGCAAGTACCTAACTACCATCAGTCCGCCCAGAATTCGAGCTTGCACGTACCTTCCCATGCCCCTTCCAGTCAAAACCGTGGATGGCAACATTCGAATTCAACCAACAAACCGACATTCACTAGCCTGGAAGACTTGCTGTGCTATTTTTGTGACCAGAGCGGTCATATGTCGAGAAATTGCCCACACCGATTGGAGATGGTAGAAGAAGGATTGCTTATTGAAAGAGATGGACGTACCTTACTGAAAGATGGCGGTCCGATTCCTAGATTCCCAGTTGAATACAGCCAGAAACAGAGAGTAGAAAAATTTTATGAGAAATTGCACAAGCAAGAAGCCGAGCGACGGTCTGTCAACATGATGGAGTCATTTTCAATGGTTGGACGAGGAGTTATTCCAGTGGCCACCATGCCCCAAATCAACAGACAAGCTGACCCACGAGATATAAGAATTGCAGAACTGGAAAGACTCGTAAAGGCTGCCAATATTCAGACTAGATCTCAGGCACGCCGTCAAGTGCAGGAAAGAGACAATGAAGAGGAAGATGAGTTTGAAGAGCAGGGTTTCCGGACAGTTCAAGGATAGAGGAGTTGGAATGGCGTCGTCGTGACAGACCCATCCGGCAAGCTGAAGCACGCCGTCCTCTTGAGAACGAATTAAAACCCAACTATGAAAAATTTCAGAAGCAACGTAAGACCAGAGAAAATTTAGAGAAAGAAGAAAGTACACCAAAGCATGTTTCGTACAAAGAGCCTGAAGTTGATAAGATAATTCACCCGATGATTAGTCCGTCTCCGACCCCAGAAGTACCATATGTGGATGTACCTGAGGTTACATATGTTCCGTTAGAAGGTAAACAAATGAGAAGTGAGCCTAATTGGAACATACCTAATGTTGAGAAAAGAGCACCTTTGTATACAACGAAGGCACCTGTTGAGGACCCAACGGACATACAGCAAGTATCAGAGAAAATACTTGATTCGGAAATCACTCTGACTACTAGACACTTACTTTCTATTTCGAAATCAGCAAGAGATGAACTACGACAAGTGCTATCAATGAAGAGAATCCCAGTAGATGAAGAAAAGAATGATAAACACGACAATCTCATACAACAACAAACTTCACTGAACCTGGATGATCGTGCTAATGATTGCCAGCTTGAAGAAGATGCCCTCTCAATTCATGATTTGGATGCTAGGTGTAGCGTAATGGTTACAACTCTTGATTCCCCGAATGCCCCTAAGAATTCATTAGTTGTGGGGGATCTCGTACTTCAATATCTTGAATCTTTAGCCCCAGGATCAGTCCCGAAGCAAGTATATGTTGCAAAGGACTCACAGGCTCTACGATCTGTTTATCCGCTAGTGAATGGAAGTATGAATGTTGAAGCGTTGTATGACACCGGCTCGCAAATTGTTTCTATGTCAAAACAAGTGGCTGAGAAACTCGGACTTATTTGGGACCCGGACATAGTTATATACATGCAAAGTGCGAATCGGCAAGTTGAGAAATCACTTGGACTAGCGAGAAACGTACCTTTCCGGCTCGGAGATATAACCTTGCTTTTGCAAGTTCATGTTATTGAGAAACCGGCATATGATATTTTATTTGGACGACCATTTGATTGCCTTACTGAGAGCCTAGTGAAAAATGATAAGCACGGTGGACAGACAATCACTATCAAGGACCCAAATACAGGAAAAAGAGCTACAATACCGACATATTCACGAGGAGAAACCCCTAGAATCATCTCTCGTGACCCAGATAAATCGGATTTTTGAGTCTCGATGAATTGATCCCTGATCAAGGAGAGGTCGCGTTTATTATCAACACTGAAGATACAGATGATATACAGTTCGAAGCCTATACAGTACCCACCAAAGGCAAATCTACATTTGAGAAAAATGACTTGAGAAATGTGTATTTATCTGCTTGGGTAGATGCCTCAGAAGAAACCACAGGAGACCAGGTAGAATTACAAACTTACCTTTCCCAAGCATACAAAAATTGCGATCCAGAAATTGAAGAACATGATGAGAAAAGATTTAAGACAGTTCCTGTAGAGCCTGTCTTTGCTACAAAGAAATATAAGCCTGTAGCACAAAAGGTTAAACCAGTACTTGGTCAAGTACCTTCAGAATTCAGAATTGAAAGAAATATCATAGGAGATCCACTGAAAAATATGCCGCAGTTACCAACTCACCCAACAGAGTTTGCTCCCACTGGCAGATATACAGAAGAGAGAAAGAAAATAATTGATAAAGTCCATGGTGAAAATTTTCTGTGGCCTGAAGAAATAAAATTGATGCACAATTTTATGATGCTACAAGAAAAAGGATTTGCCTGGGAGGATTCAGAAAGGGGGAGATTCAAGAGTGAATATTTCCCACCTGTGGAAATGCCTATCATATCACATACCCCTTGGGTACTCAAAAATATTCCTATACCACCAGGAATGTATGATGAAGTTTGTAAAATTATACGCACCAAACTTGATGCTGCAGTATATGAGAGGTCAAACTCCTCATACCGTTCACGCTGGTTTTGTGTAGTAAAGAAAGACGGGAAAAGTCTGAGAATTGTGCATAGTTTAGAACCACTAAACAAGGTAACTATTGCGCATTCAGGCTTACCTCCGGCAACTGAAGAATTAGCAGAACATTTTGCTGGCCGTGCATGTGGGGGAATTCTTGATCTTTACGTGGGATATGATGAGCGAGAATTGAGTGAGAAATCTAGAGATCTAACAACCTTTCAGACGCCATTTGGAGCTTTGAGATTACGCACCTTACCTATGGGATGGACAAATTCAGTCCCTATCTTTCATGAGGACGTTACTTACATATTACAAGATGAAATTCCAATTTATACGAGGCCCTATATCGATGATGTAGCCATCAGGGGTCCAGCCACAAGATATGAAAGGGCTGATGGTACTTACGAGACTATTCCAGAGAACCCTGGCATTCGTCGATTTGTATGGGAACATTTCCAGAATTTGAATAGAATAGTGCAAAGAATGAAATATGCCGGTGGTACATTTTCCGGTCATAAAGCGATATTATGTGCACCTGAGATCACTGTAGTAGGTCACCGTTGTACCTATGAAGGCCGTAAACCAGAGCCAGATCGAGTTGGTGTAATTACCCGCTGGGGACCATGCAAAACTCTTTCCGATGTCCGTGGATTTCTTGGTACAGTAGGGGTCTGCCGAATGTTCATCAAGGACTATGCCAAACTTGCACATGAATTGAATAAACTTACGAGAAATGATGTCCCCTTTGAATTTGGTCCAAAACAAGAGGAATCAATGGATCTACTCAAAAATGCACTAGTCAACTGTCCAGCCTTGAAACCAATTGACTATGAATTAGATACCCCAACTATTCTGGCTGTCGACACATCGTACATTGCTATTGGCTACTATATTTGTCAAGAAGACCCACAAGATAAGAAAAAGAGATACTATGCACGCTTCGGCTCTATCACCCTGAATGATAGGGAAGCCCGCTTTTCACAACCAAAAAGGGAGCTTTATGGGCTTTACATGGCATTGAAAGCCTGTAAATCTTGGTTGTTTGGATGCAGGAATTTAGTGATAGAGACAGATGCAAGTTACATTGCCGGAATGTTGCGAAATCCAGATGAACTCCCTAATGCTGCAATCAACCGATGGGTTGAAAGTATTTTGATGTTCCATTTCACTCTCCGACACGTTCCGGGTCGTGTTCATGGCCCAGATGGCTTATCAAGGCGTAGTCAACAGTCTGGTGATGATAACTTTGAATACTTACGGGGCAATGAAGACATCCCACCTGATCCGAAAATTGAAATTCATACTGATGGGACCAATGAGCCATTAGAATTCCATGAATTCAAGGATAAAATTGATGTTAGACATGGCTACACACAGCATAGAATTGACCCACCCTCAGAGAAAAATCCTTGCGCAGATTATATGGTTGGGATTGCGATTAGTATTGACAATTTTTGTACAGACCTAAATCGTGCAAAGGCAGAAGAAGAATTGTTTAGACAAACTTTTGAAAAGCACATGAACACGCAGAGACAATATGGAGTCATGATACCTGAATTGAAACCTTGTCCAGAACAAATAGAAACAGAAACCTATGAAGAAAATCACCGGTCAAATTCAGGAAAGAATCAAGATGAAAGATTAGTGAAAGTGAAAGAATGGCTTGAGAATCCACTTACTAGACCAGAAGGACTTAGTGACAAGCAACTACGAGGATTTCTGCGTTTTGCAAGTCATTTCTTTCTTCATGAAGGACGCCTATATAGAAAAGGAATTGACTCAAAACATAAACTGGTAGTAGATAAGACTCACCGCATGTCAATGTTGAGAGCTGCACATGATGGACTTGGACACCGAGGATTTTATGCAACAAAGTCTTTAATTGAGGAAAGATTTTGGTGGCCTGAGTTTGAGAAAGATGTCAGTTGGTATGTTAAGACCTGCAATCTATGCCAAGAAAGACAGAAAACTCTAGTTAGAATCCCACCAATGATTACTGCTACCCCTTCCATTTTTCAAGTAATGCACGCTGATACTATGCATATGCCCTCATCAAATGGGTATAAGTATATAGTTCATGGGCGTTGTGCACTTACAAGTTGGATGGAGGGGCGGCCATTGAAAAGTGAAACAGCACGTACCATTGGAATGTGGCTTTATGAGGAAATAATCTGTAGATGGGGATGCTTGTTAGTTATTGTAACTGATAATGGCACTCCTTTCAAGAAAGCGTTAGCTTGGTTAGAACAGAAATATGGAATCAAAGGTGTATTGATTTCACCTTATAACTCACAAGCTAATGGAAGAATTGAAAGACCACATTGGGATGTCCGTCAAAGCTTATACAAAGCAGCTGATGGTGTTGCTCACCGTTGGTTTCAATTTTTCTATTTAGTAATGTGGGCTGATCGTGTTACTGTTCGTAAACGCCTTGGTTGCTCACCATTCTTCGCACTTACTGGAGCCCATCCAGTATTACCACTGGATATCCTAACGGCAACCTGGCTAGTGAAAATTCCAGGAAGAATCTTGACAACGGAAGAATTGATTGCTTACCGCGCCCAGGCATTGGCTAGACATTCAGATCATGTATCAGAAATTATGAAAAGAGTAGATCAAAAGAAAAGAGCGGATACTTTACGATATCAGCGGATGCATGCAGCAACAATACAAAACTTCAATTTCAAGCCCGGAAGTCTTGTCCTAATCAGGAACCCGGTTATCGACAAAGGTATTGGCGGAAAAATGGAACCACGTTACCTGGGGCCAATGATTGTTGTCAGAAGGACCAAGGGAGGATCATATATAGTCGCGGAAATGAATGGCGCAGTATATCAATCCAAAATTGGTGCATTCAGAGTCATCCCATATGAGGCTAGACATGAGATTAAGGTACCAGATAATTTATCAGAACTTTTTGGTATCTCAGAAAAAGGCCTTAAGGAAATTGAAGATGGGCCAGAACCTGAAGATAATTTCTTAGTACCAGAAGAGATTAATCTACAATGGATGGAACAAGAGAACTCAAAGAAAATTCAAGAATATGTGAAGATAATTAGAATGAAAACTGAGCCTTAAAGAGTGATAATGGACTGAGGAATCATTATTGCGGAAGGATAGTGTACGGCACATACAAGGGATAGCTATATATTCATTTATGCATCGCGCACCGACTTCTCTTCCGCATCTTTGGAGGACCCTTCCCCAGATGGCTCACAAGATTCCACTATTACCACATCTCGCTCTTTCACTTTACCAGCAACTTTGCTGACACCTCTGACACCCTCATCTCCACTGTCGTTATCACTGAGCCGGGTGTCCATGCAACGAAGTACCGCCTTATGCTCCTTCAACAGCAAGTCACGCATTTTCATTGAAAATTCAATCTTATGCGTGAGAGTGTGAAGTTCGGCCCGGAGATTTGACTCCTGACGGCGCAGAGCTTCTTCGTTGACGCTCCCCAGAGAAGAATCGAGAACAGCACTTTGGGCTTGAAGCATAAGCTCCTGCGTAGCTTCGTTCTCTACCGCTGAGGCGGCGGCTGTGTAATGAAAAGAAACGATATTAATTTCTATGTAATTGAAACAGTCGAGTGGGAACTTACCATTAACAGTATGAACCGAGTCACTGAAAGCGAAAGGAATGTTCACAGAGGCATTACCAGTTAAATACTGGGTCGCAGCCTCGGTGCTTGAAATAACTTCATTGTTACGAGCACGCTTGGCACGATCGCCACCATGCTAATGAAAGAGGGTTAACGAAGAGAAAGTATAATTTCAGATATGAACACACTTTAGATGCAGAACGTTTAGTTTTGGGAATGCGGCCCACTTTCTGACGTACAGTGCCTTCTCTGGAAGAACTCTGGTTGTCATTAGTATCATCCACAACCATCTTTGAGAAAAACCTCAGTAGACTGGACATGGCTAATGAGAATATTCAAATGAAAATTCACCGAGTCAGCATCTGCATTTTCTGGACCAGTGGGATTATTACCCTGATTTTCGGCACTTGTGTTGCTGCGGCGTTGACGCTCCTCATGAATAGCACCGGTTAATGCCTTGATGTCACGATGATACGGTCCGTGCTCGGTATGATGATTGCGATTCAGTGTTTCGTTTGCACTTCGGACACGAAAGACTGGATCATGCATCTCCGTATCAGAGAGAAACTCATCAAGGTGATCACCCAATTTCACCTATAATAAATTTTTTTGTCAGAAATAAGGTGCCGGAGTTGTCGAAATTTGAAAATTCTTACCACAGACTCCATGATGTCGTGTACACCCATGAGCCGTTCAGCCACAGGCAGAGTGGCATCAGTATAAGTGGAGAGGCAGCGGACCTTGACATTAATTTTGCTACGGAGAGCAGCATATTCAGAAGAAAAGTTTTGAGACATAGTGAAGAATGAGAACAAGAGTGAAGAACAGTCTGGGATTGGTGAATGAAATCCAAAAGAACCTGTCGGCTTTTATATCCAAAGGAAAGCCATATCCAATGACGTAGAATCACCTATTGTCCGAAGAAAAATTGAGTGCCACCCCGCTTGACTAGGAAGTCAAAATTTGAGTGTGGGAGAGAGACCACGAAAAATCCGGATAAAGGTAACCTCTCGACTGTGAAGAGAGTGCACACTGTAGGAGATACTGGTCCTAGATGAACTCTGTCGGAAAACAGGTCACTGAAAAATTTTCGAGACCAAAAATAAGAAAACAATCTGAGATCAAAAAGTATAGATTTGGAAAAAGAGACGAAATGAAGCCTCAAAAAGGGTCAAATGAATGCAGATCCCATTGAATCCGAATGAGCCAAGAAGCCTATTAGTTCGTTTCATGCGTTACCTCACCAGAAGTTACCCAATTTACCAATGAGAAAAAGCTCGAGAAAGCCCTGTCCGAAAAGTCCAAAGATCAAGCAGACTCATTTTGCTATGATTGCTATTCCATGCCATTTTATCCATTCACAACACACCTTCGTATAGACTGAGGACAGTCTAGATGTTAGTGTGGGGGAGATGATACGACTGATAGTGGTAC
>ML179823.1:10244-40947 GCA_004369135.1 Dendrothele bispora CBS 962.96 | reverse complement strand
TGAGCAAGTTTCGTCACTACCTGTGGTGAAGTGATGCCGGTACTGCATAAGCTGTGCCACCCGTTGGTTCATGGCAAAAGCCTGCAGTCGTGGTATGATCGGAATGTAAACAAAGGTTTGACGCGGCTGGCCGTTAGCGTTGAGCCTCTTCTCACCACAGAGCGGGCATGTGCTACGTGCTTCCAGGGTACCTGTATAAGCGACACAAGAGTTTATGCAAACATGGTATATTTCGGGCTCAAGGCCAGACAACGTAGCTATGCGTGAACGTATTTTGTTAAGTTTTGGAAGTGGCGAGGCCGTAGGGAATGCGTGAGGGAGTTTGGCAAAGTTCTTGTCTGTTGTATGTGACTGCAGCTTATACGAGAATGCTCTGCAAATGGCGAGATCATGCTCCGAAAGTTTATGATCTGTAAGGGTTATTCAAATGTCTTGTATCGCTCATGGTAGATAAGGACATACCTATATCACAGTACTCGCCATACCAATTGGCCCGAATCTGGTTGGAGGCAGAGAGGCGACCATTCTTTCCAAACTCGTACCTGTCCCAATTTACCGTTCCATAATCAAAGAAGTTGTCTTCATCCTCCAAATTCCCAACGTCGTCATGATCCAGCAGCTCTGTTTCATGGTCGTTGCTCTCTTCTTCATCCTCCGGGTCTTCAGAGTCATTCCACAAAGAGGTGTGGATCTGCGTAATATGACTCCACTGGTCCTGAATACCCAGTAACTCAAAATTGACGTCCAACCCGTTCATACCCTCCAGATGTGGTTCCTCCTCAAGCATATCTTGATTCATGCCAACATCAGAGTGAGAGCCTGCCGCAATAGAGTCGGGCTCCTGAGAATAGCGGACCGCTTGCGTGTTGGATGACTCTTGAGGTTTTCGGGCTGAGAATTGCGTTCCGGAGACATGGCATCTGGGTCAGATGTTACAGAGGGGTCTGAGTCAGAGCCTGCATCATCAACAGGCTGGAGGAAAGGGCTGGCAGGAAGAGGAGCTGGAGAGACTCGACAACGTGCTGATGAAGCTTGCCCAGAAAGCTCATCTCTGTGCTTTCGCTCGTGATATCTGGTGGTTAGTTTTCCGCCACAGAGAGCGCACTCGACCTTATTATTGTCTCGGCTCTTTCGATTTCCTCTGGATCGTGAAGGGGCATGTTGGCATATAGTAGTGTAAAAGTTACTAGAAACCGGTCACAAGAAAAGCAAAGAAAGCATGACTACGCGTACGGTAACGTGATCATTTGTTTGCAATTTTTTCAACCAACACCAAAGTCCACCCGCAGCCACCACAGCAACTTCTCCTGACAGTACCTATGCCTACGAAACCACTCAAAAATGCCACAAACCAGGAGAGCAGCCAACGCCGGCCAGGCCGTCCTCGTGGTTCTAAAAACAAGCCTCCAGAAAGTGTCCATGGAGCGAGCGTACAAGTCTCAGATGAAGCCGGCGCCCAAACCCAGGCCATGATACTGCAGCGTATACAAGAATTAGAAGGTGGATAGTATTCCTCGACAATTTATATTGTACTCACACTTTTTAATGTAAACACAGCTCGGAATGCTGCCCAAGATGCTGAGAACGCGCGACTCCGAGCTCAGTTGGCAGCTACAAGTAATAACAGCAATGACGAGCCCGACTTGGTGGATCAGCATGGTGTGTCATCACTTCAATGAATATTAATTGAAAAATCACCTTTTACACTCACACAGAACTCGAAGTCGACGAACTTGACAATCGTGATGATAGTGGTCGGTCTATGCACCAAACAGGTGTTGAAGACGAAGACGAAGAACTTGCAGGTGCCAAAGACAAAGACCAAGAAGCTGAGAACAGGGCGCGTAAGCGACGTCGCGAAAATCTTGAACAACTGGTAGAAAAGCGACGCCGACCCAACCAGCTACCAACGAGCTCTGGACATCCCACTGAAGATAATACCTCGAAAATCCCAAAGCCAAAGGGCCAGGCAGGGAAGGACTATTCTCTGCAAGTGAAAATGGGCCTGTCGAAGAGCACCAAGGGCCGTCTTCGTTATAATTCTATTTTGGTAAGTGAGCGAGCTAATCTAAAATGTTGCAAGCTTACTAGAAATATCTCCACAGCGCTCTGTTCGTGACGCCGTGTCTGAGTCCCGTATTGCTTGGCAGAAAGCATGGTCTGAGATCTCAGCCAGCGAGAAAGCAATCCTTTTTACAGTTGTGAGTAATTTTAATAGGTATCGCTGACAAAATTAATAGCTTACCGTGCACATCCGCCAGCTGCGAGAACGTCATCCTATTCTCGCGCGTTTCGAAAATGACTGGGCTACCGAGGCAATGGTCAGACAATATATGAAGAATAAAAGAAAGACTCACTACGCCCAAGGCAGCCTCATGGTTGCAGAAAAGTACGGCCATCTTAAAGAAAATTCTGCAAAACGAGACCAAAGCAAGAGTCGGAAACGAAAGGGATTAGAGGATTACGAGCATCGCAAGGCCAAAGCGAAGGAGGCCAAGCGAAAGGAAAAAGTGAAGCGTAGAAGGCTGCGAAGGGCAGTGGATGATGATGATGATGATGGTGGTAATGAAAGGCCAGATCCGGAGTTTGTGGAGGGGTCCAAAGATTCGGCAGGTGCTGAAGACAGCGCGGAAGATGCTGGGGGCGACATCGATGAAAACCAGGAAGATGATGGTTGAGGTTGACCTTCCGTGGGAGTGAAGAATCGCGTGAGTGCCAGCAAGTCAATATTAATAGAGTTTACTGAATAGTTACGTCTTAGATATAAAAGGAAGACCTTTACACGCAACATCGATGTTGATTGCTAGAGCCCGAGTTTTGTATCTACTTTCTACTAATCTCTCTATGAGTATGCTATGTACCCTTTATGAACTGCTATGCAAATATATGCCTATTTCTATGCCATTTACACTCATGGAAAATCTCTTACCAATGTATTTCAACCTACACACAGGAATTGACCTAGAAAAGTCGGAGCTGTTTTTGAACCTACATGAGCAAGAACAACCTGATTCGGGGTGCTGAATTCCGATTTATTAAAATTCTCGACTTAGGTCAAATTTTTCGAAAATAGGTCAATATCTCTCCTAACGGAAATTATTTTGGGCTAGGTGCTGTTTCAACCTATACAGGTCTAAAATGATCGACATTTGGGTTTCTTTCCACTATGCCTTAGGTTCAATCGGGCGCTGATTATTGACCTATCCCAGGACCACAGTGACCACGTGAAACCCTCCAACAATTTTTCAGCCATCGTGTCGATTTGTTTGCCGGATTAAGTTTCCCTGATGCTGATGAACAACATTTGGTGTAACGAATATACTTTCCTGTCGTCGTCCCCGCACGCCTCTTCGGCAATTCAGTAAGCCAAATAGTAGATTGATGCGAGTAACGACGACAAGTAAGATAAAAGTTAAGGAAAATCAACATCATGTGCTCGCGGTGTACGGTAGCGATCACGTGGTATGTACGAGGATTTCATATCCGTTACACCCTCCCCCGCAAAACCCTACCAGGGTTTTCAAAATGAGTAAGTAATTTGAGTGTAGGAAGGGCATATTAAGAAAAAATATTACAGGAAGAGGATTAAAAGTGATAATTATAGAGTAGCCAGGTACTCGAAGTGGATTATGACCATGAATGATTACACAGTGCCAGTGGGAGAGCAGTGAGATTGGAAAGGGAGTGATGATAGGGGCTCAGACTTCCTGAGTAGCGTGTTAGCCATAATACCTGTCGTTATGAATTAATCTGGGTTGCTCCGAGGTAATACCTCATCGGTGCAGTAAGTTTGATTTGCTTTGAGCATAGGTAAGGCTTCTCGGTGCAGTGGTTTTGTGGTGGACCGAGGTAATGCTCATTGACGCAGTAGGTTTAAGAACAGTGGCTGATCATCACCGACGTAACGCCTATCGGTGTAGCCTGGGTGTTTAAACAACGAGGTATTAGGAACATAGGATTGTGAAGTCAACGGTTCTTGAGCCGGCTTATCAGTAGGTATGGTTTTCCATGTTGAGCACCTTCAGGTTCTCCCTGCTCTTGAGTCTCTCCTGACTCAGGCTCCAAGTCTCCCTGTTTTTGAGTCTCTTCAGACTCAGACTCTTCCGATCCTGTGTCTGTTTCTGGCTCAGAAACATTTAGTTGTGAGCCGGTTGCGTCGTAGTGCACTTCTGCTTCCCAACCAGACTCTATTGCAAGTGCTCTTTGCATGATCTCATCGAGGCTAGCATCGATGGCTGATATCCCATCACACAGGATAATCCTTCGCATATATTGGGGTAGCCTTTGCATAAGGCTATCCTTGAACCGATATTCATCCGGTGGTACCGGCATGATTTCTGCATACATCTTCATGTCTGCTAGTAATCGACGTATACCACCTTCAGTGGTATATTCTACCTCCTCATAGAGCATCTCAGCTTCCTTCACTGCTGTTCCCGTAATAAAGCGGTCAAACAATGCTCTGAAGACTTGAAGGAAGGTCCTCCTATGTGCATTGGCCTTCATCCCATGCCTAAAGCTGCTTGGGGGTCTCTCTGCAAAGTTTTGGTACCATTCTTGAGCCACCCCTGTAAGGTTGCCTGCCATTAGGATAGTACGAGCCATATCCTCATGAGTCACTACAAGAGTTCCTTCGGAATCCATAGCTTTAGGGGGTCCGGTTAATCCATGGACCTCCATGTGTCTAATTAGGTTCCGTAGAAACCTATCCAGGACAACGATACTATTTTGTCCTTTGTATAATTCAACTTTGGGGATGGAGTTGATCAGATTCCTCTGAGCTTTTCCATCCCCCACCACCTTCAGTTTAGTAAATAGACGCCATTCGATTAGCGTCACGAACCGGGTGAACACCTTCTCCTTGAGAGGTTTCTTCAAGCTTGTCGGCGGTTTCGGTTTGTACTCAAAGTACTCGTAATGATAATGTGGAGATCCCTCTTCAGGGATCTCACTGAACGGTGTCACACCTCTTTTCTTCTTCGAATCTTTTCGGTTACTCCTTTCGGAGTTTCCGTCTTTACCACCTTCTGGTTCCCCATCATCCGGAGGGTCACCTCCCGGTGGTCCTCCCCCACATGGACCACGACGTGGTTCATTATCCCTGTCTTTCCCATGCCGACCTCTTCTCGGTTGGCGATCATCACTTTGTCCTTCGTCGTTGTGATCCGGATCACCCGGGTCATCATCCCACCAGCCCGGCGGTCTACCCCCACCTCCATTTCCATGGTCCAACTCACTCGACTCATAGTAGGAGCTCCCTTCAGGATCTCCTCCCCCTCCAAAACCTCCAACGATATGTCGGACCGGCGTAATGGAGTTTCTTGGTCGAATCCAACTAACACCGCCTCGTGTTGAGGTAGTTACAAAAACGGGGAAAGACCTCAGCGGTCTTGAAGCATAATTAATAGGTGGGGGTGGTGAGTTTACCCCCGGTTGCTCTTGATGGTGAGCCAATGGTTGCGGAGTTCTACTCTGGTGAGTAACCACTGTCAGAGGTACATGGTGTTGTACCTCTCGTTCTTCTTGGTCTTGCAAAGGTTGAGTTCTAGGGCCGGTTGCCGTCCTTGGTGCATTCGGTAAATACATGTATTGTTCCCTATCTAAGGGTACAAACGATGTCCTACTACGACCTTCATGTTCGTAGTGTCCAGGTAACTGCACACGACCATCGTGCACGCTTCTCGTCCTCTCTTCCCTTCCTCCCGCTATTCCAACCTCCTCCCCCATTTTAGAACCAGTTCCCTGGTTCAATACACACCTTCTCGGTACTTCTCCCCACTCCAAAAACGGAGCCGGTTCTTCAACTTCAGGCGGTAGAGGGGGCGGTGTGACCATGGATGGCGGGGCTGATAATCCAGGAGAGATAGCGACAGATTGACCAGCGAGTTTAGCACGGCCGTGCTTGGTCGTCGTAAGGTTGCGTTCATCGGCGATTTGCAAGCGTTGATCTTCAAGGCCCGTTTTGGCATCATCTCTATGACACTGATTACTCGGGTCCTCCCTCTGCTCCAAAAACGGCATGTTCCTGAGTTGCGAAGAGAACCATGTAGCAATTTGCAGCAAGGGCGACACTGGTATGGGAGGGGGAAGTGGTCTTGGTGAGGTAGTGGGTCTTGACTAAAAAGCTCGACGTGGTCGCGCTCGGTCCTCGCAGGTTTGGGTTTGTTGACTACCTGCGCCCGCAAGTGTTCGTCTCCGAGATCCGTTTTGGCATCCGTCCTTGCACCGAGTTTCCTTGGTTCTTGCCCCTGCTCCAAAAACGGAGCCTGGTCCTTGTGAACAGGCCGTGAAAAAAGTTGTAATGGAACTTGTAGTGGGGGCGGCGCAAGCAGAGGTGGAGGGAGTGGTGATCTTGAAGGAGAAGTGATATGTTGACTTGAAAATTTAGCGCGCGTGCGCTCGATCCTTGCGAATTTGAGTTCATCCTCGGTTTTCGAGAGCTGGTCTTCTAGTTCCAAAATGACCGATGGGTTCCCAGTAGCAAGCGCAGCTTCGTATCTTGCTCTTGCGGCTATGCGCGCGGTCTTGGCCTGGGACACCCTCTCTAAAATTTCCTCGGAGACTCCAGGGTAAGCGGATCTTGAGGCAAGGGACACGGTTGAGCTCCTCGACGAGGCTCTCGAGAGGTTTTCCCCGAAAGCGGGGTAGTCTTGAGTGAGATGACGGGCGTCGTCATCAAGCCTTGAGTTGTTTGATCTTGTATACGCCATTTGATTGGCACGGGCACGTTTGACGGCGAAGTTTGATTTGGTTCTATAAAAGGTTAGAGTCCTGACCTGTTGTCCGGTTTTGTCCGTCGTAGACAGACACACCAATCTGAGAGATTGATACTGAAAAAAGTGTAACGAATATACTTTCCTGTCGTCGTCCCCGCACGCCTCTTCGGCAATTCAGTAAGCCAAATAGTAGATTGATGCGAGTAACGACGACAAGTAAGATAAAAGTTAAGGAAAATCAACATCATGTGCTCGCGGTGTACGGTAGCGATCACGTGGTATGTACGAGGATTTCATATCCGTTACATTTGGAGACTTGAATCGATTTCTTTTTCTGGGCCTTCTCGGTAAGTGGCATTGCACACTATTATGATTGACCAGGAAATCACTTACGTATCATACTTGGTACAGTTCGATGATCTATCCGATGAAGGAGAGCTCCAGAATAACCAGAAGAACATGAATCAGGGTTAAACTCTGCCCGAGCATTTTGTTTGGTTCAGCTCCCAAAAGGACCGGGTTTCCTTATGGTAGGATGTTGGATCAGTAAGTTTGCACTTCTCACAAACACTGTTTGTTCATTGATACTGATTATGCATCAGCGTTTGGAGCCAACTCAAACGCACAGCAACACCTGGTGCCTGTGACAAGTGCGTTTGGTAGAAATCTTTATTTGAAGTGATTACTTAAATACATCAATCTAGATTCGCAAAATCAGCCGTCGAGTTCTTTATCATTGGACAACTCCAGAAAAGAAACAACAGAAAACTCGACCGAATGCCTACTATTGAGGAGTTCATCCCAATGCGACGGGCAACCATAGGTTGCGGTATGGTAGAAGGTGAGCCAATTTCTAAAACTCAAAGCAAAGTTACTTATATGACAAATTTACAGCCATGATCGATATTCTCTTGATATCGACCTTCCCGATTATGTCTTTGAACGCCCTACAATCCGAGCGATGTCTGATGCAACAAATGATCTCATGACCTGGCCTAATGTGAGTACTTAGTGTGTTCTCGTTTCCTGCAACTTACTGATTGGTACCAACTTTGTCAAAATAGGATATTTGTTCGTTCAATGTCAGTCATATTCTCCTTCCTTATTCTCCTCTCAAATACTTACCATTCATTATTCTCGATGATAAACAGAAAGAGCAAGCAGATGGAGACTACTCAAATCTTGTCTTTATTGTGATGGAAGAAAAGGATTTGGGCCTACAAGATGTTATTGACTATGTCATCACCATGCTCAGTGACCGTGTGGACGAGTACATCACTTTGAAGAGGAGTTTGCCGTCCTTTGGTTCTGAAGTGGATCGAGAGCTTGCTCGTTATTTGAAAGCACTGGAACAATTTGTACAAGGAACAGTTGTCTGGTATTATTCCCCTCGTGAGTAAATGGGTACTGGTTTGCTCATCTTCCACGGATTAACTAGTTTTTTGATTTCCGTAACATCGACATATCTGACAGGACAGAGTTACTGATTCCTGTGTTCAAGAATTCTGCTTGAAAATAAAATCTTAGTTCACATTGGAACGTTGTCGATGTGGCCATGACACTGACACTGACACTAAACATGTTCTACCGTAGCCTTTACTTAAATACTACTATACTACATACACTATTGAAATGATTTATTCATTCATCATGTAGTTGCCAGGTTATTATCATTATTATCGTAGCCCTGGGTATTTGACTGTATCTATTATCATGATTGTTACTTATTTGTATTTCAATTTAATGTACTGTTTTTCTCAAACATCTGATGTACAAATACAATTAATCGGTGTGGTGAAGAACCAGCCAAGCTTCACAAATTGATTAAGACTGCTTTCATTCTCATAAATAAATAATCGGGTTGATTACTAGATATTTGTTACGAAGCCGGAGTTTTACCAAGACCCTATCCTTACTGGATTTAACGCAAGTGAACATTTGAATAAGATCTCACTGGGTGCAAAAATGTGTATATTCCCGGGAATTACAGAGACATAACAGAAAAAATACGAATTAGCTACATGTCTGTATTTCCACTGATATTACAGGATGAATACAGAATTATGTTCATACTGTATTTCCAGCACTACAGGTTGTTGACCCTGTAATATCACTGTATTAAAACTGTATTTCTTTGTGTATTTCCAGTGGTAATATAGACATGTATCCAATTCATATTTCTTCTGTATTTTCACTGTAATTCCCCAAGAAATATGGGTTTTTGCATCCAGTGCTAGAAGTTCAAAGATACTACTAAGGCCTTTATCTTTGGAATTTCTTGATTTTTGAAGCAACACGGACTGAAAATAAACTAAAATAAGAACGAGCATGTATCACTCTATTCTGGGCCCCGAACTCACTAAACTGGGATCCGAAAAACGCCACATTCAACCAAGAATATCTGTCTTTCCCTTAATTTTCATCCCCGGCGTATTTAGCCGTAGGATGTTCATCACCCCGCCGGAGTTTACGGAGGTCTCCGTCCACTAATCTCGAGTGCGTATACCTATATAGTTTCTTATCTATACAAATCAGATGTAAGTACATATGACTCATTTTTCTGCAGAGGTCATTTGTGCACAAAAATGCTCGCATTGTCTTTCAATGGAATTCCCCAAGATACCGGCCTCGTACCTGCCACATGTAGCTTGATGGGCAAGTACTACCTTTAGTCTGCCAATGAGGCTTGGACCTCTGAGAGTTGATTGAGCTATCGGAAGGCCGAAGCTGAAAACTAGAGTAGAACCGCCCATAGACTGTCTCGGATATTTATTTACCCTCTTTGTATGTCCGAAGTTGCTGTACAATCATGATGTGACGATGTGAACGTTCATAGTTAAGTGTAACATTGTTGGGGTTGTTTGAATTCACTGAAATTTGGTAGAAAGACTGAGGCTCCTGGTGATGAGCGCTTGATTTTTTTAGAACCGTCGGACGGATGGTTGCTAGCCTCGTAACCTTCCGCCCCAAGGATTCGGCGTAGGGCCGCATCACCAAAACAGCATGATAGAGAGTGACACCACCATGACACCCCCATGATATTGGAGTTTCGGGGTGTTATATTCCTTGATCACACCCAACCCCAATATAATGCGGTATATGGGTCTTGACTTTTTGGTGATTAGTAAATCTTGCGGAGGACTATTAACCGGGCACGGGGAGAAGTCTAGTCCTACCTACGTGGTCCTTCCCTCACCAAGTCCTAGACGATTGATTACCCTCTTGCACAAAACAGACAAAAGTTGAAATGACTATTCGAGTATATGGTCAGAGTTCATTCTTGTGACTTATGTGTCCAGACTTTTTTCAATTATAAAATCCTAGTCAGATCCCTGCCTCACGGCGTATCATCTCTCCTTTCACTTTCCCCCCCTCCTTTCCCTTTCCTATATGATTTCCTTCAAGACGGAGGAACTGTGAATTACAACTTCATACTTCCCAAGCTCGGCCACTCTCCAATTTTTCTTCGTTCCATCCAAAAAAGTTAAACTGATATACTCAACATAGATTCGTGCCTTTAGACGTCACCGAGAGTGAACTCGTCCTCGGAATCATTTCTTTTGGTTGGTTTGTGAGTATTGAACCGTTTTTGATCATGATTTCTGCTGGTCACTGGAAACACCCCGTTCTTTCTTTACGCTATCAATCATGAAGCTCGGCTTTCGCTTGTCTGTTAGTGCCTTCCAAGAAACTAGACGAGTAGGAAATTCCGAGTTAGCACATATTATGATTTGGTTCAGGTTAAGCTCTTGTATCACTGGTTCTACAGGCAGCGGTGGCACTGTGCTTCAATTTCTCGATTTTAAATTCTGCAAAGCATTGAACCTTGTGCAAGACAGTGTTCGGCCCGAGTGTCACGGTCGTTGATGACTCGTTTTTGGTTTAGGCTCCGAAGTAGCCGCAAGTGGCCGTGGTAGGTTAAGGATGCCTCAATGAGAATGCCAGGCTGTTTCTCTACATTCGCTATAATCTTTCAGCAAAATGCTAAAGCTTAAGTTAGTCCACACATTTCTGAGTTTCAGTACTAACGAAAAGATGATATTGTATAAACTTATCGTACGAGTAAAAATTATACGGGGATAATTAGCCAACACTGCACTGGGGCGGGTGATACCTCAAAATCCGAAATGGACCGGAGATGTATCAATTTACTTCCACTTGCTTAATTTTCGGACTCTCGGAGCATGATTAGTAAGTACAACGGAAGCGCAAGAGATTCACATAAGGCTATCATCCGAAAAAGGTACCAACAGGACTCAACGGCTAACTTTAGTATACCGGCCCGGGACCGTACTAATAGTCAGTTAGTTTCAGGATTACCTGAGGGACCCGTCTTTCTAGGTTTCAACTTCAAACCTGTGTACTCACACGGATCACACTTTCGGGTATCAAGTAGTAGAGTTCTACAATTTTCCTTTCCTCAAACTTTCTAACGGGACTTGGAGCTTGGAGCAATGCCACTGGGATAAATGCCGTGCGTCCGTTCTCCTTTGAGAAATGTTGTATTAGAAATGGAAGTGATTTGAAAGCGGAAACAAGTTAATGAATCATCCTAGGATGACCATTGAAAGTATCTTGGATATTCCGGGGTTTCATATCCAAGTCCGTTGTAAAGACCGCGGTGGTTAGTCAATTGCTCGAAACGCAGGTTGATCACTCATAGGGGATGAGAGTGGATGAATTGAATTTTAGCTGTATCATCCCTCTGAAGTGAATACCACGGTAGATTCCAAAGCGTTCAATAGTCTAATACCCGTAAAGACTGTCTCAGCAAACAACACAGGATCTGCACCGTATATAAGTCAGAGTTGAATCTCCATCCTTCTCATCCACTCTCTTCACTTCTACTACTACACCCACTCCAATCTTTTTATTCACAACCTTATCTATTTACGACAGGTACAAATACCTCAGCTCTAACTACTAATTTACACCAACAACCAATCATGCGTCCATTCCCTTCCGAATTCCGTCTCCGAGACCTTGCTACCATCACTGCTGAAGTATGCGAATTAAAAAGAAACCCCTACATCAGAGAAGCAAACGAATCCAGTGAAGCGTGGTTCAAAAGGTGACTCTACAATCTTCTTTTGTTTAAACAGTACTGTTTTTCTGACTTTAATATTAGCATCGGTGCCTACCACGGTAAAACCCTCCAACGATTCTTCAGCCACCGCTTCGATTTGTTTGCCGAATTGAGTTTCCCTGACGCTGATGAACAACATTTGGAGACTTGCATCGATTTCTTTTTCTGGGCCTTCTCGGTAAGTAGTATCGCCTGCGTCATAATTGAATGGAAACTTATCTATCTATTTATATCCGTTGGACAGTTTGATGATCTATCTGATGAAGGAGAGCTCCAGAACAAACCAGAAGAACATGAAATCGGAGTCAAACTTTGTACGAGCATTCTGTTTGATTCAGCTCCCAAGAGGACTGGGTTCCCTTATGCTAGGATGTTGGATCAGTAAGTTTATACTTCTCACAAATACTTGTTTTGTTCATTGTTACATTACACAACAAATTAGCGTTTGGAGGCAACTCAAACACACAGCAACACCCGGTGCCTGTAACAGGTGTGTTTTCTAAAAAATCTTTATTTGAAGTGATTACTTAAATACATGAATGAATTAATGACTAGATTCGCAAAATCAGCCGTCGAGTTCTTCAATGGTCAACTACAGCAAGGAAACAACAGAAAACTCAACCGAATGCCTACTATTGAGGAGTTCATCCCAATGCGACGGGCAACCATAGGTTGCGGTATGGTAGAAGGTGAGCCAATTTCTAAAACTCAAAGCAGAGTTACTTATATGACGAATTTACAGCCATGATCGAATACTCTCTTGATATCGACCTTCCCGATTACGTCTTTGAACACCCTACAATCCGAGCGATGTCTGACGCAACAAATGACCTCATGACCTGGCCTAATGTGAGTACTTAGTGTGTTCTCATTTCCTGCAACTTACTGATTGGTACCAAATTTGTCAAAATAGGATATTTGTTCGTTCAATGTCAGTCATATTCTTCTTCTTTATTCTCCTCTCAAATACTTACCATTCATTATTCTCGATGGTAAACAGAAAGAGCAAGCAGATGGAGACTACTCAAATCTCGTCTTTATTGTGATGGAAGAAAAGGATTTGGGCCTTCAAGACGCTATTGACTATGTCATCACCATGCTCAGTGACCGTGTAGACGAGTACATCGCTTTGAAGAGGAGTTTGCCGTCCTTTGGTCCTGAAGTGGATCGAGAGCTTGCTCGTTACTTAAAAGCACTGGAACACTTTGTACAAGGAACAGTTGTTTGGTATTATTCCCCTCGTGAGTAAACAAACAGATACTTATTTGCTCATCTTCGGCCGATTAACTTGTTGTTCGATCTAGGTTATTTCCGCAACATCGACATATCTGACAGGACAGAGTTACTGATTCCTGTATTTGAAAATTCTGCTTAAAAATTTTTAATTCACACTAGCAGCTGTGGCCATGACACTGATACTGACCATGTTCTACCGTAATCTTTAACTCAATACTAGTACTATACCACATACACTATTGATATATCTTATTCTAAATTCATCATGTAGTCACAACTTAAGATTATTATCATTATTATAGCACCGGTTATTTAAGTGTATCTATTATCATTGCTACTTATTTGTATTTGTATTCAATGCATGTTTTTCCCCCAACCATTTGGGTTACAAATGAAAATGAATCGGTGTGATGAAGAGAACCAGGCCGCCTTCACAAACTGATTACTTTTGTTCTCATTAATAATCGGTTGTCAGCGGGTTGAATCCCAGGTGTCTATTACAAGGCCGGGGTTTTCGAAGGCCTTGTCCTCACTGAACTCAATGAAGGCAGGTGAACATTTG
The DNA here is from genome assembly GCA_004369135.1 of Dendrothele bispora CBS 962.96. Taxonomy (NCBI): domain Eukaryota; kingdom Fungi; phylum Basidiomycota; class Agaricomycetes; order Agaricales; genus Dendrothele; species Dendrothele bispora. The sequence continues at coordinate 27,347 of ML179823.1, read as the reverse complement.
AATCTGAAAGTTCAAATATCCCACTGAGGCCTTTATCCTTGTCATTTCTCGATTTTCGAAGCAAATCAAAATGGGAATGAACTAGGTGAGCGTGTATCGCTCCTTATAGGCACTGAACTCATTCAACTGGGGTTCAAACACGTCAATTCAGTGGACTGAACTTCCCTTCATCATACTACAGTATTTGCAACCGCTTGAAACCAAGCCGACAACCGAAAAGACGTTTTTGGGATGAACAACATACAAGACCGTTAACCCTACAGGGGTAACGAGAATAACTGTCTTTCTTTGAATTTTGATCCCCCTGCGCGGCGTATGAATGATATGATGTGGATGCTCATAGTCAATACAAAATTATTTTTAGTCTTCCAATGAGGTTTGAATTTGAACCTTTGCGGCCTGAGAGTTGAAACGGCGTTCACTCCTTGTATGTCCGAAGTTGATGTACAATCGCGATGTGGCGATGTGATGTTCATGGTGTTCATGATTGTGTGCACCATCGTTGGGATTGTTCGAATCCACTAACTTTGTTGAAAAGACTGAAACCCGGTAATAAGTGCTTGATTTTTTTTTGGAACTGCCGAACGGAGGGTTGCTAGCCTGGTAACCTTCCGCCCTGGGTGTTCGGTAGTAGCATGTAACGATCGAGGAGAATTCACATGTAATCTTACCTAGCGTGATCCGAGTCCTTCCCCGGCACGAAGGAGTCCATTCACGAAGGAGTCCATTCTAGGTCTAGACGATTGATCGCCGTCTTGCACAAAACAGACGAAAAATCGAAATGACTATTCCGGCACATGTACAGAGTTCATGTCAGTGCTTGTCGACTTGTCACTTATTTATCCGGACTTCTCTCGAGTATAAAGTCCTAGTCAGATTCTTGCTTCACAGCATACGGTATCATCTCTCTCCCTTCCTCCCCTCTCCTTCGTTCGGAAATATGATCCCCTTCAAGACGGAGAAACCGTGAGTTACAAGTCTACACTTCCTACACTCAGTCGCTCTCCGATTTTTTCGTTCCATTCAAAAAGTTGGTCTGATACTCAGCCTTTCGAGTACAGATTCGTACCTTTATAGGTCACCGAGAGTGACCTCGTCCTCGGATCCATTGCTTTTGGTTGGTTCGTGAGTATTTTGAACCGTTTTTGATCATGATTTCTACCGTTCACTGAAGACACCTCGTTCTTTTTTACCACTGATCATGAAGTTCGGCTTTAGCTTGTTTGTTACGATCAATGCCGTCCGAGAAACCAGACGAACGAGTAGAGAATTCAGCGCGTACATATATCATCATGATTTGGTTAGAGATTTTTGCGTGAGGCTTTGCTCTAAAAGCACTTAACTTTAAGTGCTCTCCACTTCTCATTCTGTGTCACAGAGGGACTGACCATTGATTCATGTTTTCTTAACAGAGGTATCAGTTTCGCGATTGTCTCCTGGGGTTACCTGTGCGTGTTCTGATCTTCTTGAAACGTTCCATGTCCAATAATATCGGTGGGGTATAGATACAATAAATTTCCACCTGGTTTGGGAGTTTTTTGTGGGGTCATTGCTTGTCGGATTATCCAGGTAACAAAACAATTTTTCTCGATAAAAATGGCATTGTAGCTGACGAAGTCCAAATCCTGGATCATGCTGTGCCGTCTGGTAGGTCCAGTGTTTAATGCTTATCGTCACCAATCGAGTCTGTGTCCTATACTCAGACTCCAGAGCTCGAGTGAGTCTGAGAGCATCTGTTAACTTCTTTTCTATGGCAAAAACATTATCCTCGACAGTTCAAACTTAAGTTCTTCACGGCCTCCATCGTTACCATCATCTCCATCAGTTCTGTGTGCATTTGTGGGTTGTTTGAAATAGTTCAGTTCCGAGAACACCGTGATTCAATCCTCAACGTAAATTTATACAGGGATCCCTGCGCAAATGCAAATCAATCATCACTTTATCGAGGTGAATCTGCTCGAGCCTGCTTCTGTCTCTCATTTTGCGCGATGTTAACATCTCCAACCTTAGATAGACCGTTGGTTAGCCTCTTTCTACGCATTTGCTAACTTCATTAACATTAACATAACCGTCGGTACTGTGTACAGGTGGGACAAATTTGAGAAAAGCGTGTATCTACGTAAAGCCCTTCATCTTCTTTAGACCGAAGCTCCTTTGAAATCGATCTTCACATTTAGTTCTCGACGCTATCCTCAACGTCGTTTTTATCCGGACTGTCAAAAAAAGATTAATAGACTACGGTGTAAGTATCTCCGCCTTTCTTCAAGATACACTGCTTCGGGTGATCATTGTAAATGTACTGACATACCTATTCTGCTCAATCAATTTTTCAGCTCACAAAGTATGACAAAGTGGTCCTGTTCAATCAAAGGATCATCATCCTCTCGATAGGAATGGATATCTTCCTTCTTTGTATGTCGATATTAACGAAGAACCCTTTGGTAAGGTTTTATTTTGCACTGAGTTCATTTACTAGAACTACAGAGCGCTGATTGGTTCAACATACTGCATACATTTCTATCTAGGTCTATTTTCAATTCCATCCCATCACCTACGTTGTCAAACTGCAGATTGAGATCACTATGTCGAGTACGTGTTCAATTACGATTTCTCTTTCTTTTAATGCAGTACTCGCACGCAAGACTGATGATCGACGTTGGTCGTTTCTACTTGAATAGATCTTATCGTCAGAACTGCTCTTGCAACCGGCATCGACGTGTATCAGGAGCTGGACGACAACTTGAAGAATTTATCTGACCATTTGCCAAACGAATCTTTTAAATTGTTTGTTCTCTCTATATTAACTTTCTGTCTGTGTGATAGGAGTGTGAAAGCCATTATTGTTTGTCATTTAGGACAATGGTTCACGTTCAAACTCAGATTTGCACTCGTCACAGTGAGGAAGATGAAAGTGTGGGTACGTGATTGTCTCTTCCTAAGTAGTGGTAGCTCGGACTGAACGGATCACTCCTTAAATTTTGCTCTTCTTGTTTCCTTTTTAAAAAAGAAATCCGAGTCACTGGATTTAGAAACAACCACCTTGACAGCCAAGCCAGCACCAGCAAGGACGGTGCTGTTGCTATTGGAGTCAAGTGCCACTCGACTTTGCAAGTATGATTTCTCTCTCTTATTTTTTTTTTGCAAAAATAAAAGCGAGGAAGACTTTGGGAGAAACCATTAATTTTGTAATACTGCAACAATACGTAGCTTTCATTTCTAATGTCTGGTATAGCGTAGCAATTCTCCGTAGCAATTCTCTCTCCTAAGGCCCCTTTTAGTATCTATGCTCGAAGCTTGGTATATATATATATATATATTCTCCCAAGTTCACGGATAGTCTTAGCGTCTTAGGAACCGATGACGGTGAAGGAATAATGTGGTCAGCGCCGCGGGGATCATGGATGAGGCCGGTTATGAAAGCCGAGGCCTTCTGGTCCAAACACAACCACATCGGGGACGGACTCGGGCTAGGCGTTCGGTACCGATACTACACCGTTCCCCGTTTGGAACCAAGCTCAGTTTTTGCTCAGTCCGGCCACATTCCTGTTACAGCTACTTGCAAAAAATTCTAGAGACAAGATGGCCTCGAAACACCATGACTTACGAGGCACACTCACAAAGGTAAATACAGATCGCTAAGGGTTTCGAGGCCGTTTTGTCTCTAGAATTCTGCAATTAACTGTACCTGCACTTGCACGCCGTGATGTCAGTTAACTAACGTAAAATAAGTAGTCATATAACTTATTACAAAGTTGTCTTGAGGCTCAAACATTCTGACTGTTCGGCCTCGTACTCAGTGCCACGCTTTGTGATGGCCCGATTTCTTTAAACGAGTGTTGAAAGTTGCAAAACATCGAGCTTGGATACATTAAGCCTGCAGACGGTCAGACTGATTTCAAGAACATTAACCTTTCGTTTATCTAAGTGCGAGCGGTGGCTGGACTTGGAACGTTCGGCAGGACTTATCCGTAGGCACACAAAAAATGGCAGTGATGACATCGAAGTCTAAGCCAACTAGAACCAATTCTGACCATCCAAAGTCAATTAGGGTTGAAATTTGTAAAGCATGAGGATCTTGTACAGTAGAAGTATATAAATACACCCTACACCAAAATCGTGTTGAAATAGAAAAGTCAAGAAAAACTGCATCTCACTCTTTCAAGCCCAACGACCTAAAAGAGCCATGATTCCACATCCAAGTAACATCGATCCAATCGCATATGCCAATTTTCCGTTCGACGCGTTCATCATTTCTTTATTGAACAAGAACTCGTGTGCTAAGAGCTAAATTTGGATAAAAATCACAATTGTAAGAAACTCGTTCAGATAATCATTCAAAAAAGGAAGGGAAACATAGAATCAAAATGAAAATCAACATAGAAAAATCGCTACATACCTCGACCAGACCAGTGTATATCAAGATTCCGGCGCTAAGTGAGTCCATTACACCGCTGACAATTGAAGCTGTGGTACTTCCTGGATTATAGGTGCTCCGTACACCTAGGCCAGCGGCGATGCCGACGGGCGTGGTGATACCATAGAGGAGAGCACCGAGGATAGGGAACCATTTCTGATACTGCGGATGTCCAGGGAACTCAAGGAACGCAAGCCGGGAGCCTATACCGAGCCCTTCGAATGTTTCTGCAAAAGTCAAGTGAAAAGAGGAGTAAGTAATTAATCCCGGTTACATTCTTAAGATCCGAAGCAGCTAAAACCTACGGTGGAAAACGAGAACGACGAAAAGAACACGGAAGTCTTCGTCCACGGCGAGAGTTAGGCCGATTAAAACACTATAGAGATTTAATGAATCCAAATTCAACCTCCCGACTTTTGAAGGATTACGTACCTATGCAGCACCACTCCAAACTCTAATATAGCAATTCCGATGACCTGAACCCATGCCGAGTCCAACGAGGACGGAGTTGAACCTCCAGAATGAACGATTCCAAGCTCAGCATCCCGGACCGAGTCGGATTCTTTTGTTTTCCTGGGAGTAATTCTCTCACCCTCCTCATGGTCGTGTGTTGTCCTCATCCCGCCTTCAGGTCCATGATTTACGTGTGAACCAACATTATGACCATGAGCGTCGTGTTTGGCACCTATTTGAGCGAGCTTGGCGGTTCCCCAGCGGAAAGCGAGGAATTCGGTGATGAAAAGAGAGAAGATGCTCAGGAGACAGAGAGCAAGAGCGTAGGGCTTGAAGTAATACGTCAGTGACACAAGAATGACATATCAGGCTCGTGGAAGACTTACATAGTCTTGCCACCCTTCGGCGAGACATGGAGAACCTAGGGCGTCGAGAGCGGGAGACAGAAGGTGAATGAAAGCAGTGGCAATCTGGGAAGAACGAGGAAGAAAAAATATGGTCACTATGATGTGATTTCAGAGAAAGAAGGAAGAAAATAATCCTCTTCTTACGATGACTCCCGATCCAAAGTATTTTGCGAAGCTAGGTAGATATACGACATAGAAATCTTGAGCGTGATGTTGGTTGTAGAGAAGAGATCGACTACATACTCGAACAGGCTTTTTGGGACCCGCAACCAGCTACTCCTCCTTGCCAACACAGGGAACAAAGCACCAGAAATCGACCCAACGCCGATGATGAATATTGACGCCACACGAAGACCAAAAAATCTGTCGTCACCCCCTCCTGAGCCACAGTTAAGATCTTCGGAGTCTGACATTGTAGGGTGTGAACGATGTGGGCGGAATGAGAAGAGGCGGGTTGCTGATTGCGTTAGGTGGCAACAGAAAAGAAATGTGGGCGGAGTGTGGATTTATAAGTGTACATGTAATCGACCAACGTATCGGTTTTGATTGGAATGGTACTGGAACGGTACTTCTGTTCTAAAGAGAGCAACAGCAAAATCAGGATGGGCCAATCGCACGCTGAGGATTTCGATATCAACGTGAGTACCTGCACAGTCATTGAACCTGGGTAATTTAGATTGAGGCCGGACAGCCTTTCTTTCTGCCTATAGCTAGTACTTACCATACAAACCGAAGAGGTACACGCGTGCTAGTATTTGATGGAAATATGCCAGGAACCGGGAGAATGAGCTATTGAAAACCTTATTATTCTTACAGCTCCATGGTTGTGTTTTCCTGGTCAAATTTCTTCGGAAGTGGAGACTATTCGACCTCACGAAAGGTACTCTGATATCTATATGTTTAGGTACCAGACCATATGGTGGTTCCTCTCTTTTTATTGCAAATGGTCGTCCGAGAGTCGGGACAAAGAGTACCACCCCAGTCATTATAAAAATGCCAAGCGTAGACAGACCGAGCATGCAGGCATCTAGTATGGACATTGGACAGCCTAGTCTTCTTGACAGAACTTTGGTTGATAGGCCTCCAACAGATCAGGGTCGGGGGATATCAAGAGCCTTTCCCATCTGAACTCGTATGTAACGAAGGGAACTCTTCGTAATCTGATAATAGGGTGCAGTGGAAACCGGTACCTGTCAGTAAAGGATTACAATCCCTTCTAAACTCAACTGCTTAAGAGCAATAAAATGCATCGGGACAGGACTCAGGAACTCTCGTTCATGACATGTTTACGTCAATACTTCCCCAGAGAAATCAGGTCAGAGGTCAGAAAAGAATCTGAAATTTGAATAAGTTTACTCTTGAGGGAGTCGGGTGGGTCACTGTCAATTAGTCCATATGCATAAATGTTGATGCCAAGGGAAGAGCAATGAGAGAGTGAGCGAAGTTGTCATTGAGTCATGAATGCATGAGCACTGCTCATTGTACATAAACAAGCCAATATGTATTAATTAATGTACTAGTAAACAGCACGGAGAAAAGTTGACAAGGCCAAACCTTAGATGGTTCCATTAATTCAACACTGTCAGAAGTGTGCGTGCTATCCGGGCCTACTTAGGAGCTCAGGTGGTATAATGAAACGGCGAAGTGAATTTTTTTTAGTGATAACAATCCTGAGCAATGAGAAATACCAAAGTCCTCCAAACTTATTCATAATTTTCCTAGAAAGTAACTATATGATTATATCCAAAAGTTCAAATTTCAAGTTTGGGTTCCATCATAATGGTCTCAGTTTAGCACATTGCACAGCTCCTCCAACTGACGGGCAGGAGAGTCAGGGTGAACTGATAGAAATCAGAGAAACCTAAAGCTCTTCAAGCTCTTTACTAATGAATTTACTGCGAATTATATAAATACGAAATTCAGATAAAATAGACCACATCTGCAACAGGAAAAATGGTCATTTTTAAGCTTCAGTGAATGGGTCTTACATTGCTGGAGCTCCCGTCTTTCCTATTGCAGATGTAGTCAATTTTATCTGAATTTTATGTTCCAACTACAATATGAGTGTTTTGGGTGATTAAAACTGTGGTTTATTATTGAAATTTCCATTATTTTCTTTGTAACCAATTAAGTATAATCAATTTCAATAGAGCTACTTCTGGATTGGACCATACACTGTAGTAAGTCAGCATGTGTTGTGACATACTAATGCATATATGAATGTCATAGAGATTAACTGTCCAATAGGCTTGTCAGAAACTCCACAAGATTGCAGGTTGAGAATTTTTTGGGCCAACATGAAGATGCATGGTCAAAACTCAAATTCATTAGTGACAGATGTCCTTCCAAGAATGTGAATGTGGTTCACAGGTACCTGAGTCTGCTTTCCGGTTTCTCATAACTCCATTAAGTATCATCATTCTTCCCCATATCTATTTTTTTAGTGAGGCTGTCACTTTTCCCACTGGGGCCAGATATGCCCTAATTCACCAGAGGCTGTATTACTTTTGTAAAAGTAGACAGCAATAAGATGCAACGGGAATTGCAAAAGTTGACGGGACCGGCTAATTTCCCCCAGACCAGCTTTTCCCCACAAAACTCGCTACTTAGAGTTAGGGATAGGGTTAGGGATAGGTTAGGGATAGTTAGTGTTAGTGTTAGGGCTTAGGATTAGGGTTAGGGAAGGTTATTTATGCTAAAAAAGGCTTTTGGGTGTAGGTTATGTAATTGTTTGTTCATGTTTACAAATGGCTCCAACTAGCTCTGGTGACTTAGCTACCTTTGAAACACCTACAAAACAGGCAAATTCAGTTCAGAGAGGTTCAGGTACTGTAGGATTTCGTTCAATTTGGCAGTCACAGGTCACAGCCCTCAGGAATTGACCGAATTGTCACAGAAGTCACAGCAAAAATCCGGTCCTGCCGAAATTTTTTGCTGTGACCATGAAAAAAATCCATAAATCAGCACCAAAAATGGAAATTTCCGCTCAGAAATGCCGAATTTTCTTATGAGGTCATGGTCCCAAATGAAAATTACCGGAGTGCTGAAATGGTTCCACCTGTCACAGGTCACACCCCCTGCCGAATTGAACGAAATGCTACAGTATGTTTTCTGTAACTGTTTTGCCTCTTCAAATCAAGCAAAACGATTGGAGCAAATTGAAAATGATCAACATGAATAAAGTTGAGGTCAGAAATTTCAGAAAAGAAATGACATTATACACAAGATTGATGAACAATTCATAACCGGTTGATAAAAGAAGGGGTTACTAGACCATATTTGCTGCGATATATAGCATTTTTATTTAGTGAGAAACTCATATATATTTAGGTGCGGCTCCGAAAATCTTCAAGCGGGGTGTCAGTGGGGTCTTAAACACCCTCGGCCCACTACCTATACATGCCATTACTGATTTCAATTTCTATTAATCTCCACTCAATTTTTGTCTAACCCCATTTCCATTTTCATTGTGCTTGATATACATTGCAGCAGATGTGGTCTACTATGTAGGCTGCAATATATATCAATGTTTTTATTTAGTGAGAAACAAATCATATATATTTACATAGGTGTGGCTCTGAAAATCTTCAAGTGGGGTGTCAGTGGGGTCTTAAACACCCTCAGCCCACTACCTATACACGCTATTACCGATTTCAGTTTTTAATACTATAGCCTCCATGGATCCACTCGATTTTTGTCTAACCCATTTCCATTCTTCATCGGGGAGCCCTAATATATATCTGAGAAATTCAAAATCACAGTGGGAATAATTCCTGTTATGATTCCTCTGTAGTTCACATTAAGCTTATAGTTCCGTTGCAATTTTTGTGTAACTCCGGGGGATTACACAAATTCGCTCCCAGCGCTTCTTCATTGGTCATGTCGTTTATACTGCAGACATATTCTTCTGAGTACATCCTTCAGCATTGTGATTTTTTTCCCACATTAATAGCACAGTCTGATCTATATGGTTTCCGCCATCCATGGATAACGTTCTGTACATCTTCGGTGATGATTCCGAATCAAAGAACACTGGTTGCTGATCCCTGAAATTTGTCCAAGTAAGAGAGGCCTGTAAATTCTGCACTGTGGCATGAATGATTGTTCAGCTTTTGCGCTATACCGTGCTGGTCTCTTATAATGCATTTTTAGCTGTCTTCCTTACATCTCTGCGATAATAGACCATGAGTCAATTTTATTATGATCATCATTGTAAGTACTTCTAGTCTCGGCCCTTATGGTGCCATTCTTGAATTTTCCGACATAAATCAAATCTTCCATGGTGGAAGCAAAGTTCTGAGAATTGTTCAAGTTATCAATACACAATTGGCTAAGAGTAATACGGAAAACCTGTGGTCTATATATGAATTCGTGACTCAACCGGCACAATAATTTGACTGATCGCGCACACGTGTCCAACTTCGCTGTTCTGTTGCCATAAGTCAACTGACTGCGTACACGTGTGGGCCATTCCTACAGCTTGTGTTCATACTATCAGGTATGCACTCGTCCTCCCCCCTGCCTCCCTCTTTGCAACTCTCTTTACAACTCTCTGAGAATAGCTTTTAATTGAATTTTTCTTTGGTCCAGTTCCCGAGTTTACCATTTGTCTTCTACGTGCCGAGACCTTCAGGAATTTCCCACTAATATTCCCCAACTTTGCTGTTCTCACCATAAGTTGACTGCGCACACGTGTAGTCTTCTCTACAGCTTGTGGTCAATACTATCAGGTATGTACTCGGGTAATCGTTCTTCTCCCCTTCCCCTTTACAACTCTGAGAATGATTGTTTAATTGAATTTCCTTTGGTCCAGTTTCTGAGTATACACCCTATTTCCCATCCATCTTCTAAACATCGAGACCTTCAAGAATTCACCAATATTCCCAACTTTGCTATTACCTCGTCATCAGTCAACAAAGCGCGCACACATATAGGCCCCCAACAGCTTGCTTTCCTATTAACAGGTGTGTAGCTCGATCTTCTCCCCTCCCTTTCTCTTTACAACTCTGAGAATAGTAAAATTTTTTCGGTCCAGTTTCCGAGTATACATCCATTTCTTACCATGCGTCTTTTAAACACCGAGAGCTTTGAGGTAAAAGAATTCCTCACCGAGTCGGATATCCCCCCATTCGCTATTCTCTCGCACACATGGGAGAAGGACGAGGTCACGTTCCAAGACATCCGGAATCTCGAGAACGCCAAGAAGAAAGTAGGCTGGTCCAAGGTCCAAAAAGCTTGCGACTATGTCCGACAGTTCAAGTACGATTGGATCTGGATCGATACGTGCTGCATTAACAAGTCCAGCAGTGCCGAGCTTTCCGAAGCACTTAACTCAATGTACCAGTACTACGGGGATGGTCGAGTCTGCATTGCGTACTTGGATGATGTTTCTTGGGAGAGGAATGTGGAAAATTTGGAGGATTTGAAGAAGAGTCGCTGGTTTACAAGAGGGTGGACACTTCAGGAGTTGATAGCACCTCGCTACATGGTCTTTTTGGACAAGAATTGGAACAGGGTTGGTTCTCGATACAGCATGCGGAAGGTCATCTCTGAAGTGACTTCCATTCCAGTTAGGGTTTTCGAGGATGGAAAGATAGATGACTACAGTATTGCACAGAAAATGTCATGGGCTACATCTAGGAAAACAACAAGACCAGAAGACATGGCATACTGCCTCATGGGGCTTTTTGGGGTGAACATGCCACCAATTTATGGGGAGGGTGGACCAAAAGCATTTATGCGATTGCAACAGGAGATTATCAGGTACTCGGAGGATCGTAGTATCTTTGCCTGGGTGGCATGCCAGGATTATCACCGGGAGAGGGGATTATTTGCAAGCTCCCCCTTGGAGTTTGCATCATCTGGAGATGTTGACGCATCTAAATCAGATGATCTTGGAGATAAATCAGCATTTTCATTTGGGAATAACGGTCTGCGTGTCCATCTTTCTCTACAGTGTCTACCAGATTTAGGGGAAGATGTATTTCTTGCTTCGCTGCATTGCCGAAAAGCTAACAACTACATTGGAATTTATCTTCAACGGAAGGGTCACCGTTATATTCGATTTTGTCCTCATTTCCCACTTCCCCACATCGACAACTCATCGAGAGAGTTGCAGGAAGTTGTAGTGAAGGAGAGCGCCATCCCTCGGCAGTGGGACAAAAACGACGATTACGAGATCCCCATTGAATTCGAACTTGGTGATTCCCAAATCACTTTTCTTGGTGAGGTTGACGATCAGTATGACGAGTATCCTCGCAGTGTACAGTCCTTGTCATTTCGTCGTGGCTCAGAACGTTATTTCAGAGTTCGGACCAAAAAAGGAAATGAATTTAATGTCTATCTCTGCCTTTCAACTGATGACATCGTTCCTATGCTGAAGGCGGCATTCTTCATTGACAATTTTACTATCCCTAAACACATCCACTATCTTCAAGACAGTGTTCCATCGTGTGTCGAAGATGGCAATGCTCTGGTGTCCTGTTTCATACACATGACTGGAGACTCTTCATGGACACACATTGTCGAATTAAATTACATCCCTTCATCCACTGCCCAATTCGAGCTCTACCATCAGATAGACAAATTTGAAAGCTCACCGCATGCTTTGAGCTCAACAAGTATGAACTTCATGCTTGACACTACACCCACTTCCCTCCTCATATATGCTCGTTCAGCTGTCCCATCCAATTTTCTTGGCAGTGAGGAAGGGGAAAGGGTATACGGGACATTCTCAGGCCTTAGTGAACAACATAATATTCATTGTGTCTTTGCATACTACTACCGTGGATTCTCCGAAAGACATGTCTTTGTAGCACTGGGCCTGCATACTGAATCTGAAGGTGACATACCCTGGATAGATGTCACTGTATCATCTAAAAAGATCCCAATCACTGACATATGGGAATCTTATCTCCCTTCAGGTTCAAGGTCTGGGTGCAGAAACAAGCAGAATGTGACAGCTCCACTCTCGCGTTATTATTCCTACAATTTAACTGTGGAAAAGAAGACATTCAGTAGAGTTGTTTTATATCACATTGTTGTTACAGAGATCAATAACTTTGCAACAAGATGAATTGGAAGGTGAGTCAGAAGAAGACCCAATGGAATTGGATAGGTAGTAGGTAACTGAATATGTGGAGTAGTGTGGTTATCAAGCTTATACATACGGAAAAATTAAAGTACTGATAGAATTGAAATCATCAGGTTAGACTTGCTTAGTGGACAGCAAAATTTGTGCAGCAGAGGCAGTCTACCAAACATTAAGTATGATCAGAGATTGTATACCTTAATCAACTAACTAAAATACATGCTCAGCTTTTGATAACAGAGAAGCAGTCTTATGCAGCATACTTAGTGGTGCAATAGACTCACTACTGTCCTACTAGGAACAGGCTACAAGCTAGTTAGCTTCCAGGGATGATGATAGAATAAAATTGTCAAGAACTTCTTAATACAAAGAACAATATTCAATATTGATCACTAAAAGATGGAAAATCAGACTAGTCATCAGCCTATATCTTATATCAATTGTCCTAATCCCACTTTTCATTATTCACTGTGCCAGCATTGTCCATCTCAAACTTCATACCCTCGTCAGTTCTGACCAAACCAAATCTCAACTGTCTTGACAGAGGTGATTCAGAGGGAAATAAATCCAATGCTGAAGTCGTCAGGGGTTGATACCCAGTTCCTGAGAAATGATCAGCCATGTTTGCAAGTGGATTGGTCAATCTTGCTTGCATGAGTTCAATCAGTGTGAGATTTGAGGTCCCTGGAAGTAATGGAGATGAAACAAACAAAGCAAAAGCCATAAAAGCATAGCTATATAAAACAGCTAACACAAGACCTAGAGGGGCTAATGGATATCTGCTCGCACTCCGGACAATTATGGAGGATCCGTTTAGGGCCGGCCACTGTTCCAATAGTGGTGAAGCTACAGCAAGCAATCCTGCAGACATATTTCTGGATAGGACAGAGCTAAAGGTTTCCTGGGGGAGTGTCAAATATGGTTGGAGAGTTGTTTGGAGGAAAGTCATAAATGTGTCTGGGTACAGGGAATCCATACCAGCAGGTAATGCTGATGTTGTGTTGAAATCCAATGGAGTAGAAGTCAAACCATCAAAAGATAGTTCTCCATTTAGGGTACTGTATACCAGAGATATGTCATAGACATTCACTTTACATTCAGCAATGTAAAAGGTGAATAACTCTGGACCTGGGGGAGGTTGAATCTGGTACCACCCAGGGGATGCTGAAATATTGGAAGGGAAAGCAATTGTACCTTCCTGTGATTTCCAGATGAATGTTAGCAGAGCACCAAGTGGATTAATATTTGAGTCCATAGGGTACCCAGTTAGTAATCTCCTCTTATTTGTGATATTGTACTGCTCAATAGAGGTAGAATGATCAGTACCCGATATGTTCCATGCAGGGTCAAATGATTGACAGGATACTGATAAATTGCCAGTGATAGTATCATCTTCACAAATAGTGGGAAAACATTGTGTTTGTATGCCGAATGTATTGAAATGGATCCCATCCACAAGACTCAGAAGCTGCTTTGGAACAAGGACAGCTATGTCCCCAACAAATACAACTTGAGAAATAGTGCTCTGGTTGTTCAGAGCCAGGTTACCTTGATCAATTTCACTGCCCCATTCAGCAATTTCAATGAGAGGCAAGGGCTCTGGCATTATGAAGACAATTGGTGAAATTGGGGGATTGTTCAAGTGTTGGTAGCTTGGAATTATATGCAGGACTAGGGCACAGAGTAGTATTGATAACACTCCCCATGGAAGGGAGTCCTGAAGAGGTAAAGGACACTGAGGACCTGTATATGATTGTACTGGCTGTGGTATGAAGCCAAGTATCTGCTATCCTGATTATAGAATGAAATTAAGTAAAGGGTAAGATTTTTTTTGAAACTTGACTTACGATGATGTATACCTCAAGGTCAAGGTTATACATATTACAGTGAAGGTGAGGATAAAAAATGATGGAATGCCTGCTCTGTTTGACTTTTGCGAAATATATTTGGATGTCTCAAAGACACTCATGAACCCAGATATTCCACAAAGCTTCACGAGCAATTTGTACTGAATGGGAGTCAGAAGGATTGTCATCTTCCGGTTCCTCTGCATAAATTGAATTGTCGATAGACATGTGGACGGGGAACTCGTTGATCGACATTGGAGAGTCGTCCCACATGGCAGTGTCTTCGGCCTCGGATGCAGAAACTGGAGAGGCAGGACCACACATAATGGTCTCTACCGTCGCATTGATAGTAGGAGCTACCGTCTCAGTTGTCGAAGGATACTAAAAAGTAGAAGCTGTCAGTTACCGAAATAAAAGAAGAGAGAATAAAAGAAAATACTTGAAGATCAAGCTCTGGGTCATCGATGCTGCGATCTTCAAGAAAGTCGCCCAGAGCTCGAGAAAAGTTACGAATATTGAACCATTCAAATGAACGGAGATAGTCGTCAACCCTCCCGGCAACCTAATGTCAAGAAGGTTAAGAGAAGAAAGAGAAGGAATAAAACAAACTTACAGTTTGATCGGCATCATGCCTGTGGTCCCGAACCCATTGCTGAAGGAATGCCCAAGGTCATTTGATCCGCCTTGATGATGTCAGCAGAAGTTAGCCCTGGTGCATAGTTGGGCGGCGAAGGTGTCAACATCTAAAAAAAAGAGAAGTTAGTAAGGAAAATGCAAAACCGGCAGAATACTTACCAGCAAGTCGGGGTTGTCGAAGTCGAACTGAACATCGGTCTCACAAAGATCCTCGGCGATCAGTGGAACCAGTGTTCAACCCTGACGCCAGTTGACTGGCTCAATAGTCGAGATAGAGGCAATGGCCTCCTCTCTTGACTTGCCGGTAGTAGTTGTAGCTCGTGGAGGAGCAACGGCAGAAGATGGACCAGCCTCAGAGCTAAGAGGTCCAAGCGTTGCCATTGAACGCCTAACCACAGGCGTGGGTGCATGAATAACCGGAGTCGAGCTGCCGGCAGTCAATGTCGAATCCTCTGGTTGGCCAGAGACAGCTTCCGGAGCAGGCCGAGGTCTTGCCGGAATCCTGATTATGAGCCGAGGGAGAGGAGTGGCAGTTGGAGCTGGAATAGCAGCCGAATGGCCGCTAGACTCAACTCCTACTGGTGCTGTTGGAGTTGCCGGAGACGAAAATCTCACCCTCTTTTGGGGAGATGACGAAGGTGTCGAGGGAGCCGAAGGGACAGCAGGAGGCTGTACAAGGCTAAATAAAAAAAATTGAGAAGACGAAAAAGGAAGACTCACTGTAGGAGGTGCTGGGTCAACAGTAGCACCACTGTCTCCAGCATCGACAGGGGCTATGTTTTCAGCCACGTGACTTGATGTGTCGGTCTCATCCACGTGCTCAGGTGTAGTGTCCTAAAACGGAGAAAATGGGAGCGAAGCTATAAAAAGAAAGGTTTACTCACGAGTAGGAAAGCTGAGACGGCAGCAGTGCTGCTGCCGGCCACAGCCACAGTTTGACTTGGCGCAGTGGCCTCGTCAGCATACAATGGTAAATTTTCCTAAAAAGGAACAAAAGTGAGAGAAAAATTTAAAATGGACAGAGAACTCACGAAAGTCAATGAAGGGAAGGGCACATTAGGGTCCCAAACCCCTTGTTTTCGGCGACTCAAAGTCAGCCAGCGAAGGTCCAAATGCGGTCTTGCATCGCGCACCCGAGTTTCACGAGACCTTGGGAAGGCAGTGTTACGAACCAACTAATTCCCAATTCAATAATGCCACCCAGGAAAGACCGACAAACCGATACACACGGGAGTGCTTTGATTTAACCTTAAAGGGTTTGCCGAGACGCCACGACAGTGTCAAATGACTCATTTAATAAGCCGACAAGATGCCTAATTGGTACTGATCTAACAAATTATAGAGCAGACTGGCCGAGTATACACGTCGACCGTTCACTGCCCCAACTTACTCATTTTTCTTTACTATTTAGTTGTACTTATTTATTTCGTAGCTACCTATAAAAACCTCTCAAGGATGTACTTAACTTCAGTTCGCTATTTTGTACTTACCCACTTAAGTACAACGTAGCATCATACAACAGCTGTATTTTCGTCTATTAAGTGAATACAATTACTTGCTCACACCCAAACTATTAAGCTTTAAGGCCCGAGTATAATCTGAAAACTCGTCTTTAAATTCATCAACTCAACTCTGTGCAACATCCGACTGCCCAGTGGTTTTCCACTTTGAAACCTCAGCTTTACCATCTCTGCGCTTGTTCCAGTAACTCTTTAATAATAACAAAACCTCGCTACGTAAACTAAATAGGTTTCTAACATAATAGCGAACTCATCACCGCCACCAGTCATGTCAACGAGAGTTCAGACTGAAACCGAAACCAATAACCCAAATAATCCCAACGAAGGAGAAAGGGTAGGACCTACGGCTTTCCATACTCTTACCCCACAAGGAGTTTGGGCCAACCATGCTCCAAGACAGGACACGGACTCTATTTCTAATTTAGGAAGAGGGGGAAGAATGTTGAGGTCTCCTTCATCACGTCGTAATAATGATGAAGAACCCATAGAAGAAATTAGGGGTTCTATTGCACCCCTGGGGGTCCCGTAAAGGACATACAGGTCGAGGCCCGTTGACCCCCGTTTTTACAGACGGGTCGAGGGTTGGCCGTGGCGGGGTTTTGTATTGGGTATGTCCATACTCAGCGAGGGTCATCGCCTAAGCATTGTTTGGCATTGATTCTTGCTTAGTAACATGTATTAATGAATAAATAATATTAAATGGCCTCATCGGCAAAACAAATTACAGCTGGTGTGA
>ML179823.1:0-10219 GCA_004369135.1 Dendrothele bispora CBS 962.96 | reverse complement strand
GAAGACATGTCTAAGATATCATCGTTCGTAGAGTTTATTATTTTGGTTAGATCGTTGTAAGGTAAGTCTAACGTAAAGACCCTAGTATAGTAGAGAGTCCTCGGTAAACACACTGTTCTTAACATGTATGTTATGGTTCCACGACTTCCTTTGAACTTTCATGAGGTCAGAGATGAACTTCGATCAGTCTTTTCTCTTTAATTCTTGATACTGTAATGTCCCTAAGGACTTTTATTACTGTTAGTGCAAAAAAAAAAGGCGCTCTATGGATTATACCGTACAGAAGTGACTCTGGAACACAGTGGGAGACGAGAACGAAGCAAGGAGTCTTTTACGAAGTCAACGAAAACTAGTAAGTACATTTGGACAATTTATTCTAGTCTGGAGTATCTTCTACGGAACACGTACACCCTAGTGACCTTGACGGACCCTTACCGGGCTATTCATGAACGTGTCGTAACCAACAAAACGCCGTGTATATGTGGCAACGCAAACCTTTAGACCCAGATAGTTACCCGAAAAGCTAGGAGGTTATAAAAAATATCCGTCTCAAATGTCATTGCTTCGTTCTTCTGAACGTGGGCTTGCAAAACCGCGGGATTTTTCCCGTCGATGATCGACTCGATGATAAAATCCATAGAGCGCCTTTTTTTTGCACTAACGGTAATAAAAGTCCTTTGGGACATCATAGATGGTTATTAAATGTTTTTACAGTAATTCAAAGAATAACGGGATAATGACCTAACTCCCCCTGAGGAACCCACCATGACTTGGATTTCCCTTAGGGGGGGGAGGGTACCTCGATGACCCCTTAAGGGACCCACCATGACTTGAGTTTCCCTTAAGGGGTCATCGAGGTCAACGTCCACCCTTAAGGGACCCACCATGACTTGGGTTCCCCTTAAGGGGGGAGAGTACCTCGATGACCCCTTAAGGGAAACCCAGTACTTCGATGACCCCTTAAGGGACCCACCATGACTTGGGTTTCCCTTAAGGGGTCATCGAAGTACTGGGTTCCCCTTAAGGGGGGAGAGTACCTCGATGACCCCTTAAGGGAAACCCAGTACTTCGATGACCCCTTAAGGGAAACCCAAGTCATGGTGGGTCCCTTAAGGGGTCATCGAAGTACTGGGTTTCCCTTAAGGGTGTACGATGACCAACCACATACTCCCTTAAGGGGTTAGCACGCTGTTATGGATAGTGAGATCGTAGGTTCTATTAAAGGTGCGCTGAAGTAGTCCTTTAAGGGGAAAACGCTTAAGCCCTTTTAATGGGGCCAAAAGCCCATTAACACCAATAGGCGCAGTAATGGAATTAAATGAGTAAAAATGGACACTAATGACATAATTGGTGTTAATGGGTCATGACAAATGAAAAAAAGGTGTAACATGAACAGAAGAACAACGAGTGATGAATATAATTATCATATGTTATGAAACAAGTTCAACATCGGAGTTTACCTTGATATTAGTTTAGATAAGAAAAAAAGAATAGGATTAGATTGAGAGAATTAGAGCAACAACCGAATTCCCATCGAGTTTGGGAATGTTATGTTGAATATGTATGTTCAGTCGTAGGTCTACGACAATCATATGTTTAATAATAACTGTATATAAAAAATTTTCACTAAAGCTTTCGGAGTCAAAACTGAAGGGTTTTAAGACCGGTACGTACTACGGCAACTCGTTACTGTAACCTTGCCGCCCTGAATCTCTTAAAACGCTCATACTTGAAACATTCGACTAGTGTACTGAAAGTAAACTTCCAAATCGCTGTAAAGCGAATAAATACGAAGCGACCGTTGAGAATGAGCATGGTGGTGGGTGAACAACCAAGGAGGCTGAGGGATGGACGTAGCTTTCTAGATATCTACTGAGGAAATATGTGAATCCATAATATACATTCAGGGGTAAGAAAGGAACGAGGTAAGATCGGAGTCTCTGAAGTTCCGGTCACAGATAGGTTCAGGCTCAGACGATGGTTGCCTCTTCTCCACTCAATCCGAGGAGTAAGAAAGAGAGAGAACGAAACAGAGTGATTAGGTAGAGTAAGTGAAGAGAGAAATTCCGGACCAGATTCAATGCCCATACACCCCACGGTAAGAAAACGCAACTGTGTACGGTTAAAAAAAAAGTAAGATCCGAGAGATATAATCCCACGAGTAACGTCAAAAGATATCGTAAACGACCACCAACGGACCAAACTTCCATACGTGCGTAATAAGAAGATACGTCTGAGCATGACTAAAAACAAGATCCGAGATATATACTGTTTCCAAAGCATCATATGAATCTATATCAAATGGGTACAAAGTACATGAATCATGCTGATTATTTAGATAAAACGATGTGTATAAACTTACTTACCAATCATTGTTTATCCAGATTTTCAGTCAGTATAAGGACCATAAGGGGCGAAAAACTTCCATTAAGACCGATTAACTTTTTCCTGATTTATTAAGGACCCATTAGTCTCTTTAAGTCACTTATGGGCTTTAAATGCTAGTAAGGGAACCTAAGAACCATAAGACGCCATAAAAAACGATTAGGGGTTTTCCCCAAAAAGGACTACAAAGGAATTACTTGAATCTCTAGTGCTCGGAGAACGTGAAGATCGTAGTTTCTGTCAACGGCGCGATGAAAGGAATTACTTGAGTCTCTAGTGCTGGGAGAACTTGATACTGAAGGATTGTATTATTAGAGTCACATGAGGTTTGAAACTGCTGTTCTTAAAGAGGTAGTAACCATGGCCCAGAGAAATGAAATGTAGATATGATGTCAAGAATGAGATAAAAGCACGAGATAACATTATCCATGTAATCATATACTAAGCGAAAAAAAGAGTGTAGAAGCAAGCGTGAGAAATTACACATATCACTGCTATGATTGCTGGTCGTACTTCTCCTATGCGTCTTCCAAAAAATTCCCACAGCCAGTCTTTAATATCAGCAGTACTGACCAAAGTCACCCATGCTGCACCGAGTTCCATAAGTTATACGGGAATGAGACAACACACCAGGACCTACATTTCAATGAAAAGTCCACTAGCCAGTTATCGTCTTTCCTAGCAAACCATACATGTTTCGCTCAACATCCCGATGTCCTGCATAAACCTACGACTTACTGTATCTCATATCACACATATTGTCTACTCCTTCATTCACGTTTGTCCTTACACCACGAGTTCTCTAAAACATTCGCTCTTCGCTCCGTTCTACCAGTAAGTGGTCGAGTCCAGGTAACGCTCAGCATGCTGTCTTTCCAAAACATCCATGACATCCCATCCTTTAAGTTAGCGCTAACCATTGTCTAATCGTACACGCAGTTATTGGCCTGAGTTAGTATTAGCAGCATCACTAGCCGCTACAGTCCCTGTGGGGGGTACAGCTACGTGAAAGGGAGGTTTTGGACCGTAGACTATGTCGCGATAGGAAGTGTAGTTAGTGAAGTAGATCGAGAAGAGACTGGAGGACGTCAAGGAACCACCTAAGTAGATCGAGAAGAGACCGGAGGACGTCAAGGAACCACCTAAGTAGCTACCGAAAGGATCGGAGGTATTAAGGAACAACTAAAGTGACTGTTCAAAGGACTCAAGAGCTGTAAGGCGAAGACGTGCGGTCTTAAAACAGGTCGGTCGGAGGCTTCGGTCAAAGCGCACTAGCTCCAGCTGCACCTCCAGTAACGTGAACGCAGACTGAAAACGCTTAGCCAACCTATCGAAGTGCATGCCATGGCTTATATACAGCTGCCCCTTTCACCAACTCAGCCAAACTTGCCGCTGCAGCCAATGACGGTGTTCGCTCACTTATCCTATATAGAAATACGATCGTCTATGTATGGAGAAAATAGACTCTAGGGAAGCGAACTTCTGCGCCACGGAAGCTGCGCAGGCTAGGTACAAAGCTACAAACCAGACACAGTGCTTACAGTCATTATACCTCGCCAGCGTCCATAGAGCGAGTGAAACAGTGACTTAAACCCTCCACTACACGATGTCTTTTTTCAAAGTTCTCGACGCAATAAAAATTTACAACAATACCGATATTTCACCAAACTTCACAGTCGTATAAAGACTGATGTGGGAAAACGCTAACTGGAAGCAGACGAAGATGTCGAAAGCGCACCGACGATACTGGTCCCGTAAGTAAAGCGCGTACGAGGCCACCTAAAAAGCGCCCTGATTTCCGCATTACCGAAAATGGACACAGAGGCACACCTACTGCTCCTGCGAAACCGCACGCTAGTCAAAGCCCCCACCTTGTCGCAAACCAACTGTACAAATTCAATCATCTTTCATTTCAAATTTGGTGCACTCTTCACGAACAACTAGACCTTAACCAGTGCACATTTAGTGCCTTTACCGGTTGGTGAAATGTCATAAACTCTGATCTGAATTACCAACCTTTTGATATGTTTGGTACTTATGGTATTTTGTCATGTGGAGCAAGCTACTACAGTCTTTTGCATCAAGTCTAAAGTCAAGCTACTGGAGTCTTTGGATCAATTCTAAAGTGTGACATGTGACATCTGGGGGAATTCCCCATGCTCCCAAAGCAGGTCCTGGAACTTCCCCAAGCACAGGAAAGGGAAGTTCCACTGAGCTCCCCAGGAGAAGGGGGAAGTCCCCCATGGGCTTGTAGGGAGGGGGAAGGTCCGGGCCCTTATGACCTCTAGGGTGGATCTTGGGACAGGGACCATTCTACCTAAGTAGGTCCCCTAGGGGGGGTGCCTGAAGTGCCTGACACGAAATGATTGTAGCTTGTTCTCATCGCAAAGACCAAACCAACTGGTGATGCTGAGAGAAAGTGTCAAGAACAATCACTCTGTGGTGCTGGGAACCAGTGCTGAGGGCCACTCAGGTCACACATAACAAGGGACAAGGACAAAGACAAGAGGAAGCAAGGGCTAGATAGTGATTGAACAGTAAAGACAGGAGGTGAACAGACTGAGGAACTATCTACAATGTCTGTGGGTACTTATACTATAGAGAACAAGGGACATAGAGAACAAGGGTACTATGGAGAACAAGGCTACTATGGAGAACAAGGCTACTATGGAGAACAAGGCTACTATGGAGAACAAGGCTACTATGGAGAACAAGGATACTATGGAGAACAAGGGAGTGGCTATGTGTCATGGAAACAAGGCACTGATGGAAAAGTCTGTGCAGTTGCCTGATGGTAAAGTACAAAGGAATGATAGGAGAAGATGATGGGGTGACCATCAAAGGGAATCAGAGGCATGATTCATGACAGAAAGGAGATATATTGCCGTGCCATTGAAGTCGACAACCAGATCAGCTCTCATGTTCAGCTCGGTGACATCCAAGACCAAGAAGATTCGGATGATGTTATCTCAATTCCCTCCTCAGATGATGATGAAGAAATTGACGGGAAACAGAAGGATGTTGACAAAGGCAAGAGAAAGGAGGGAGCGAAGATGAAGGAGAAAGGAAAAGAGTCCATGGTCCTTACGAAAGGTTTCTATGTGGAACCTCCCTTGTCATCGGTCAATTGCATGTCAGCTCGTTCTTCTCGGCAGAACCAGGCCACAGAGCTGTTGAGTAATCTGACAGCATTGTTGACACCTGAGGCTATGCGGCAACGTGATGAGAGTTGTGTTGCTGCAAGCTTTCAAATGGTGCAACTCCAAACTATGCAATCACAGCTAAACGGCCCCCAGCAGCAGTTGGTTGAGATGACACAGCATGTGATGCAGGCCGAGAGTGAGTTGAAGATGTATCAACTTTTTCATGGCTTTGGGAGAAGTAGCTGATCTCACAGAAGTCACCGATCTCACTCTCACTGCTCTCGCTCTGGGTCCTACTGCCGTCACCGTTCCCATTCCCGCTCCCATTCCAGCTCTCGCTTCCATTCTGGTTCCCGCTCAGGTTTCAACCGCCATCGTTCACATTCAGGTTTACATCGCCGCCGCTCACGTTCCTGCTCCTACTCGCCATTTGACTCTCTGTCTCGCCGCTCTCGAAAAAAGTGACAAAGGAAAAACTCTCGGTCTCACTCACCCCGTTTTTGTTCTCACTTCCACTCTCGTTCCCATTCTCATACTCGTTCTCATAACAGCAGATACCCATCTGTTACTGCAAGAGACAGGGCTATCACTCCTGTGTCGCAACCCACCTTTAGACCTGAACATTTATCTCCAGCCCATTTCGACACATCCATACCTGCAATTGATAATCCAACTTACCCACCCGCAGCTGATGCTGTAATACACATCTAATTGTACACGTCAAAATGTCAACACGACAATTGCAAGTGTAGCCGTAAGGGCCATTTTAAAAATAATAAAAACAGGCTTACATCATGCTATATTACCCTTTTTGGGGTGAGGTCACAATCTTTGACTGGAATTACCTGTTTGATCAGTGTTTAAGAGGCAGATTTGTCATTGGAGCTAATATGAGCCATTTAGACTCTAAATGTAAACAAATGTAAACAACATGATAAACATTGCTTTTAGAGCCTTCCCTAACCCTAAGCCCTAACCCTAACACCCTAACACTAACCCTAACACTAACCCTAACATCCCTAACCACCTAAGTAGCTAGTTGCAGGGTACAGTCCGGATCCAGGGGGGCATTTTTAGATAGGGGCTTTTCAGGGCTTTTTGGGGTTCAGCCACCATGGCTACTTACGTCTACACTTGCAATTGTCATGTTGACATTATGACGTACACAATTAGAAGTGTATTACTGTATCTGGTGGTACTGGTACTACATGAAAACGAGAAACTCTCACCCCTGGGGGTCCCGTAAAGGACATACAGGTCGAGGCCCGTTGACCCCCGTTTTTACAGACGGGTCGAGGGTTGGCCGTGGCGGGGTTTTGTATTGGGTATGTCCATACTCAGCGAGGGTCATCGCCTAAGCATTGTTTGGCATTGATTCTTGCTTAGTAACATGTATTAATGAATAAATAATATTAAATGGCCTCATCGGCAAAACAAATTACAGCTGGTGTGACGATTAATGTCTGGGAAACGGAATTTAATAAGCGTGGGAGTAAATTTATGCACTCGGTTGCTCATCATGGGAAACAGGGTTAGATCTTCGGTTCCTCGGCTTGTGGCCTTTACGTTGGGAATATTGCAGGACCGGCTGTGCAAGGACTTCAATGCCGAGGGGGTCGCATACCTCTGGGCCGGCTCGTCGGCATGCATCCCGGAACAATTTGAAAGGTGTCCTCGGCATGAAGTCAGGAAGACCTTGGCACGTGACGACGGCTTCTCCAGCTGTGAGATGCCGATAACAGGTAGGCAAACACTGCATGTACATACCGGTAGGGGGGAGGTGTTGATGGCATGCCCATACTGGTGATACCTGCAGCACGTTCTTATGCCAGAGCACTTTGACACGTGACATCGGCTTCTTCAGCTGTGAGATGCCGAGAACGGGAGGCAAGTCCTGCATGTACATACCGGTGGGGGACATGTTTTCCACATGCCCATACTGGTGATACCTGCAGCACGTTCCTGCATGCTGCTGGAGCACTTTGACACGTGATACCGGCGTACCCTGTATGTACATACCAGTCAGTCCTGCATGGAGAAGAGGACCGGGGAAGGCTGAGAAACTTTTACACGTGACATCGGCTTCACCAGCTCTTAGATGCCGATCACGGGGAGGGATACCTTGCATGTACATACCGGTTGTTCCCGCATGCACATACCTCCTGCACGCACCACCCACTCATAACCTGCATGCACATACCAATGCCCATCACCAAAGAGTATATTATTTAAGTGGTCTATTATACCTCTGTTTCTGCCCTTTGTGCGTCTGCGTCACTTCTTTCCTTGTCCTTCAGCTCGAAGCTCAACGTGCTGATGTCCGGGGCCCGATTGAGAATCTTCTTGGCGTGTTCAATTAGAGGCGTCCAGGTCTTGTCCAGGTGATCATGCCTATTCTTCATGATGGATACTTGTTGAAGGGCATACGAATTGAGTCCATCAGCCAGTTCAGCAGTCACCGACTCTCCGATTGAGAGCATTCCCTCCCCACCCGAACGCCGACTTAGCCACCATTCCGCCTTCCATAACGAGTACTCCATCATCCTTCGCAGCTCCTCACACAGGAGCTGGACTTCCTCCTTCGACCGGTCGAGACGAGCCTTAGACTTGCAGTATTCAACTCGCACAGCTGCCAAAAACTCGTCAGAAAGGAAGATCCCAGTACTGGTATGTCCATACCGGCGATTGCGGTATGTACATACAGGATGAGTAAACTCACCGTCGATGTAATCTGGGTCATCGGTTGTGCCCTCCTTCAGCTCCCACTGATCCCACCATATCCATGATAATGCCCTCCGAGTTTCCCCTTGGACTCGGCTTTGAATCCCCTCCTCCTGGAAGTAAAAGTCGTTGTTGTCTAAATCCTTCTCCCGAATTGCTCTCTCCCTCAGGTGCTCCCTCCTGTCAGCCTCCTCTCTTGTCAATACTCTCTCACTCAACCCACGCACATCAGCATCCTTTAGTTCGCGAATTGATTGCTCCCAATCTCCATGACCCCGGAGACGTAGTAACGCGTCTCTTGCTAAGCGATATCGAATTTTCCGGGCATGGATTCTGATGTCGATCTGCCGTAAGATTCCGCTTGCCCGGGTATTTCCAACTTGCCCTGTGACGTTCTGCATTTTGAAGCGACTGGACCCTGTCCTTGCACGTAGACCATCCCGGACACCCTGGAGAGCGTCAAGGGCCTCAGCCTCGCGAAGCTGACTCTCCACATCGGGCAGTTCCCCAACACAAGCCCGGATCCGAGCCGAACGGGTTCCACACTCAGAAGGAAGAAACAATTTGATTTGTTCGGGCTTCTCGTTATCCGAATTCTCTATGCGTTCCATGTCCTCCTCGGAGATCACATCGGCAAGGCGGGGCATCAGGAGACGTTGAAGATTACGGAAATGAGTGATGCGCTTCAGAAGGTTGGTCCGTCGGCGTTGAAGCTCGAGATCTTGTGTAGGTGTCATGTATTTGTTGACAGTGATGAATAGTTCAATACCTCGCCTACATCGGGAGGTTAAAGTTAACACCACAACGTAGACATGTGAGACTTACTGAACCTCCCCAAGCATAATGCCTTCTACTACAAACACACAAAGACTGGACGGATGACCAGGCAGACCAGATGCAAGCCGAGAGTGTTCTTGTCGAGCTAACTTGAGTTCCATATCTTTGAAATGTGTGCCCTCGTCACCTGATAAATAGGTTATCATTTGGTCAGGAAAGATAATCAAAGTCGACTCACCATCCTCTTCCATGGTATAGGGACAAAGCTCCGTGTGATCGTTATCCCAAGCCTTCACCATGTCATCCCACTCTGCAAGTACTGTCTCCCCAACGTTCACTATCAATCCAGCATGAAAGTTATTGAAGTCAACGTAATGTTCATCGAACGACTTGATAGCATTGAGTAGGCGTTTCCCGAGGACATTGTCTGGGAGCACAAAGAGTTAAGTCAATACCAGATGGTCAGTATGTCCATACGGGCAGCATACCTAGGTTTTCAATCGTTCTCCAGTTTGCAAATCCAAAAATGTCGTCCAAAGTCATTGCTCGTGTTCCAGGTCCCATCTCCTTGGTTTGTCCAGCAGCCTTATTTGATTGAGCCCAGCCCTCCTCGACGACTTCTCCATGGGTGTGCCCTACACCTGGTGCATAGTTAAAGGAGTAGTCCGCTTGACAGGAAGCCTGGTGTGCACGGAGATGAAATTTCGGCACCAAGAACATAATCTGCCCCTCTCCGTACTTGACCCGGATTGAGGGGTCGATGTCGTCCATCCGAGACCAGAAGTTCCGACTCCATTGACATGCAATGTCATAGGAGACAACAATACAGAGGTACTCCTCGCCATGAATTGTTGACCAGAAAATGAAGTCCATGTTACAGTATCTGGAACCACTTTAGTAACAGGACAGACTGAGATAAGTGAAACTTACCTTTCACCCCTCTGTAGATCTCCAAGACCATTTGCTCTCCAGACCCTGTGACGTCCACAGCAAATTCCACCAACCCCACTAACTCGAAGGCCCTTAACATTCTTGAGGTTGGCAAGGAACATTGCAGCGAAGCCGGAGCAACTGCTCATCTAAATTGGATCACTATCAGCACTAACTCATATACGCATGATGGATACTAGGGAGCCCATATGTGCATACCGGCGCATGAATTATATTCACACATGCTCCCATATGAGCATACG